>PVKV010040476.1:0-15457 GCA_004027835.1 Alouatta palliata
AAATAGAATGGGGAATGTAATGGGGAATGGAATGGAATGGAATGGGGAATGGAATGCGGAATGGAATGGAATGGAATGCGGAATGGAATGGAATGGAACGAGGAATGAAATGGGGAATGGATTGTAATGGAACGGGGAATGGAATGGGGAATTTAATATAATGGAATGCGGAATGGAAATGTTAATGGAATGAAATTTAATGGGGAATGTTATGGGTAATGGAATAGAATGGAACGGAGAATGAAATGGGGAATGGAATGGAATGGAACGGGGAATGGAAAAGTTAATAGAATGAAATGGAACGGGGAATGGAATGGAAAATGGAATGGAATGCAATGGGGAATGGAATGGAAATGAACAGGGAATGGAATGGGGAAAGGCATGAGGAATGGAATGGAATGGAAGTTGCGATGGAAAGGGAAATGGAATGGGGAATGGAATGGGATGGAAGGGGGAGTGGAATGGGGAATGGAATGGAATACAATGGTTCATTTAATGGAGGATGGAATGGAATGAAACAGGGAATGGAAGGGGGAATGGAATGGAATGGAACAGGGAATGGAAAGGTTAATGGAATGAAATGAAATGGGGAATGTTATGGGCAATGGAATGCAAAGGAATGGGGAAGGGAATGGGGAATGGAATGGGAAATAGAATGGATTGGAAAGGAGAATGTAATGGGGAAAGGAATAAGGAATGGAACGGGGAATAGAATGTGGAATGTAATGGGGAATGGAATGGAATGGAATGGGGAGTGGAATGGGGAATAGAATGGAATGCAAACATTAATTTAATGGAGAATTTAATGGAACGAAACGGGGAATGTAAAGGGGAATGGAATGGAATGGAACGGGGAATGGAATGGGGAATGTAATATAATGGAACGGGGAAAGGAAATATTAATGGAATGAAATAGAATGGGGAATGTTATGGGGAATGGAATGGAATGGAATAGGGAATGGAATAGGAAATGGAGTGGAAGGAATGGGGAAAGAAATGGGGAATGGAATGTAATGGAATGGGGAATGGAAGGGGAATTTAATATAATGGAATGGGGAATGGAAATGTTAATGGAATGAAATGGAATGGGGAATGTTATGGGGAATGGAAAGGAATGCAATGGGGAACAGAATGGGGAATGGAATGGAATGGAACAAGGAATGAAATGGAGAATGGAATGTAATCTAACGGGGAATGGAAAGGTTAATGGAATGAAATGGAATGGGGAATGTTATGGAGAATAGAATGAAATGGAATGGGGAATGGAATGGGAAATGGAATGGAATGCAATGGTTAATTTAATGGAGAATTCAAAGGAATGGAATGAGGAATGGAATGGGGAATGGAATGGAAATGAACAGGGAATGGAATGCGGAAAGGAATGAGGAATGGAATGGAATGTAATTTGCAATGGAAGGTAAATGGAATGGGGAATGGAATGGGATGGAACGGGGAGTGCAATGGGGAGAGGAATGGGATACAACACTTAATTTAATGGAGGATGGAATGGAATGAAACGGGGAATGGAAAGGGGAATGCAATGGAATGGAACGGGGAATGGAAAGGTTAACAGAATGAAATGGAATGGGGAATGTCATGCGGAATGGAATGGAATGGAATGGGGACGGGAATGGGTAATGGAATGGAATGGAAAGAGGAATGAAATGGGGTATGGAATGGAATGCAAAGCGGAATGCAACGCAGAATGGAATGGGGAATGGAATGGAATGTGGAATTATATATGAAATGGAATAGGGAATGGAATGGGGAACTGAATGGTTAATGGAATGAAATGCAATTGGGAATGGAAGGGGGAATGGAAAGTTAAATGTAATGGAATGTAATGGGTAATGAAATGGGGAATGGAAAAGATAGAATGTGGAATGGAATGGGTAATTCAATGAAATGGAATGGGAAATGAAATGGAGAATGGAATTGAGAATGGAATGGAATGGGGAATGGAATGGTGAAAGAAATGGAATGGAATGCGGAATTCCATATGGAATGGAATGAGGAATTCAATGGGGAATTCAATGTAATGGAACGGGGAATGGAAGGGTTAATGGAATGAAATGGAATGGGGAATGGAATGGAATGGGGAATGGAATGGGCAAAGGAATGGAATGGAATGGGGAATGGAATGCAGAATTGAATGGAATGGAACAGGGAATGAAATGGGAAATGGATTGTAATGGAACGGGGAATGGAATGGGGTATTTAATATAATGGAATGCGGAATGGAAATGTTAATGGAATGAAATTTAATGGGGAATGTTATGGGGAATGTAATAGAATGGAACGGGGAATGAAATGGGGAATGGAATGGGGAATGGAAAGGTTAATTGAATGAAATGGAATAGGGAATGTTTTGGAGAATAGAATGAAATGGAATGGGGAATGGAATGGCAAATGGAATGGAATGCAATGGTTAATTTAATGGAGAATGGAAAGGAATGGAACGAGGAATGGAATGGGGAATGGAATGCAAATGAACAGGGAATGGAATGGGGAAAGAAATGAGGAATGGAATAGAATGGAAGTTGCAATGGAAAGGTAAATGGAATGGGTAATGGAATGGGAGGGAAGGGGGAGTGGAATGGGGAATGGAATGGAATACAACGGTTCATTTAATGGAGGATGGAATGGAATGAAACGGGGAATGGAAAGGGGAATGGAATGGAATGGAACGGGGAATGGAAAGGTTAATGGAATGAAATGGAATGGGGAATGTTATGGGGAATGGAATGGAATGGAATGAGGAAAGGAATGGGTAAGGGAATATAACGGAAAGAGGAATGAAATGGGGCATGGAATGGATTGCAATGTGGAATGGAATGCGGAATGGAATGGGGAATGCAATGGTATGTGGAATTATATATGGAATGGAATGGGGAATTGAATGATTAGTGGAATGAAATGGAATCGGGAATAGAAGGGATAATGGAAAGTTAAATGTAATGGAATGTAATGCATAATAGAATGGGGAATGGAATGGGGTAGATTGGGGAATGGAATGGATAATTCAATGAAATGGAATGGGGAATGGAATGGAGAATGGAATTGAGAATGGAATGGAATGGAATGAGGAATGGAATGGGGAATGGAATAGAATGGAATGCGAAATTGTATATATAATAGAATAGGGAATGAAAGGGAAAAGAGGATGTGGAATGGAATGAAATGGAATTGGAAATGGAAGGGTGAATGGAATGTTGAATGTAATGGAAAGGATTGGGCAATGGAATAGGGAATGTAATGGAGTGCACCGATGAATGGGAAGGGGAATGGAATGGCGAATGGAATGTAATGTAATGTGGAATTGTATATGGAATTGAATAGGGAATGGAATGGGGAATTGAATGGGGAATGGAATGAAATGGAATTGGGAATGGAAGGGGGAATGGAATGTAGAATGTAATGGAATTGAATGGGCAATGGAATGGGGAATAGAATGGGGTAGAATGTGGAATGGAATGGGGAATGGAATGGGAAATGGAATGGAATGGAACGGGGAAAGGAATGGGGAATGGAATGGGGAATGGAACAGAATGGAACGGGAATGGAATGTGGAATGGAATGGGATTGGAAGGGAATGGAACGGGGAATCGAATGGGGAATGTAAAGGGGAATTGAATGGAATGGAACGTGGAATGGAATGTGGAATGGAATTGAATGCAATGGCTAATTTAATGGAGAATTGAATGGAACAAAACAGGGAATGTAAAGGGAATGGAATGGAATGGAATAGGGAATCAATGGGAAATATAATGTAATGGAATGGGGAATTGAAATGTTAATGGAATGAAACGGAATGGTAAATGTTATAGCGAATGGAATGGAATGGAATGGGAAATGGAATGGGAATGGAATGGAATGGAACAGGGAATGGAATGGGAATGGAATGGGGAATGGAATGGAATGGGGAATTGAATGGGGAATGGAATGAAATGGAATTGGGAATGGAAGGGGGAATGGAATGTTGAAAGTAATGGCATGGAATGGGCAATGGAATGGGGAATGGAATGGAATGGAACTGGGATTGGAAAGGGTAATGGAATGAAATGCAATTGGGAATGTTATGGGGAATGGAATGGAATTTAATGGGGAATGGAATGGGGAATGGAATGGAATGAATAGGAAAATAGAATGGGGAATGGAATGGAATGGAATGATGAAGGGAATGGGGAATGGAATGGAATGGAATGCGGAATTGTATATGGAATGGAAAAGGAATGGAATGGGGAATTGAATGTGGAATGTTATGAAATGGAATTGGAAATGGAAGGGTGAATGGAATGTTGAATGTAATGAAATGGAATGGGCAATGGAATGTGGAATGGAATGGGATACAATGTGGAATGGAATAGGGAATGGAATGGAATGGAATGTGGAAATGTATATGGAATGGAATGGGGAATGTAATCTGGAATTGAATGCGGAATGGAATGTAATGGAACAGGAAATGGAAAGTTTAATGGAATGAAATGTAATTGCGAATTATATGGGGAATGGAATGGAATGGAGTGGAAAGGGAAATGTTTTGGGGAATGGAATGGAATAAAATAGGGAATGCAATGGGGAATGTAATGGGGAATGGAATGGGAAATGGAAAGGAATGGAACGGGAAATGGATTGGAGAATGTAATGGGAAATGGAATGGAATGGAATGGGAAATAGAATGGGGAATGGAATGTGGAATGGAATGGGACTGGAATGGAATGGAATGAGGAATGGAATGGGGAATGTAATGGGGAATGGAATGGATTGGAACGGGGAGTGGAATGGGGAATGGAATGGAATGCAATGGTTAATTTAATGGAGAATTGAATGGAAGGAAACGGGGAATGTAAAGAGGAATGGAATGGAATGGAACGGGGAATGGAATGGGGAATGTAATATAATGGAAAGGGGAAATGAAATGATAATGGAATGAAATAGAATGGGGAATGTTATGGGGAATGGAATGGAATGCAATGGGGAATGGAATGGGGAATGGAATGTAATGGAATGGGGAATGGAAAGGTTAATGGAATGAAATGGAATGGGGAAAGTTATGGAGAATAGAATTAAATGGAATGGGGAATGGAGTGGAAAACAGAATGGAATGCAATGGTTAATTTAATGGAGAATGGAAAGGAATGGAACGGGGAATGGAATGGAAATGAACAGGGAATGGAATGGGGAAAGGAATGAGGAATGGAATGGAATGGAAGTTGCAATGGAAAGGTAAATGGAATGGGGAATGGAATGGGATGGAACGGGGAGTGGAATGGGGAATGGAATGGAATACAATGGTTAATTTAATGGAGGATGGAATGGAATGAAATGGGGAATGGAAAGGTTAATGGAATGGAATGGAATGGAATGGAAAGGGGAATGGAAAGGTTAATGGAATGAAATGGAATGGGGAATGTTATGGTGAATGGAATGGAATGGAATGGGGAACGGAATGGGTAATGGAATGGAATGGAAAGAGGAATGAAATGGGGCATGGAATGGAATGCAAAGCGGAATGGAATGGGGATTGGAATGGGGAATGGAATGGAATGTGGAATTGTATACGGAATGGAATGGGGAATTTAATGGGGAACTGAATGGTTAATGGAATGAAATGCAATTGGGAATGGAAGGGGGAATGGAAAGTTAAATGTAATGTAATGTAATGGGTAATGAAATGGGGAATGGAAAAGATAGAATGTGGAATGGAATGGGTAATTCAATGAAATGGAATGGGGAATATAATGGAGAATGGAATTGGGAATGGAATGGAATGGGGAATGGAATGGGGAATGAAATGGCATGGAATGCGAAATTGTATATGGAATGGAATGGGGAATGGAATGGGGAATTCAATGAGGAATTCAATGTAATGGAACGAGGAATGGAAAGGATAATGGAATGAAAGGGAATGGGGAATGTTATGTGGAATGGAATGGAATGGTTAATGGAATGCGGAATGGAATGGGGAATGGAATGGAATGGAATGTAGAATGGAATAGAATGGATCGGGGAATGGAATGGGGAATGGAATGGGGAATGGAATGGAATGGAATGGAAAAGGAAATGGAAGGGGGAATGGAATGGGGAATGGAATGGGGAATGGAATGCGGAATCGAATGGGGAATGGAGTGAAATGGAAATGGAAATTGAATGCGGAATGAAGTAGAATGGAATGGGAAATGGAATTTGTAAAGGAATGGTAAATGAAATGGAATGGAATGTTTAATTGAAAGGGGAATGGAATGGGAAATGGAATGGAATGCAACGGGGAATGGAAAAGTTAATGGAATGAAATGGAATGGGGAATGTTACAGGGAATGGAATGGAATGGAAATTGAAATGTAATGGGGAATGGAATGAAATGGAATGGGGAATGGGAAGGGGAATGTAATAGGAAATGGAAAGGAATGCAACGAAGTGTGGAATGGGGAATAAATGGAATGCAATGGTTTATTTAATAGAGAATGTAATGGAATGATACGGGGAATGGAAAGGACAATAGAATGGAATGCAACGGTTAATTTAATGGAGAATGGAAAGGAATGAAACAAGGAATGTAAAGGGGAATGGAATGGAATGGAACGGGGAGTAGAAAGGGGAATAGAATGGAATGCAGTGGTTAATTTAATGGAGAATTGAATGGAACGAAACGGGGAATGTAAAGGGAAATGCAATGGAATGGAATGGGGAATGGAAATGTTAATGACATGAAATGGAATGGGGAATGTTATGGCGAATGGAATAGAATGGAATGAGAATGGATTCGGGAATGGAAAGTTATGGAATGCGGAATTGAATATCGAATGGAATGGGGAATGGAATGGAATGGAATGGGGAATGGAATGATGAATTGAATGGGAAATGGAGTGAAATGGAATTGGGAATGGAAGGGGGAATAGAATTTTGAATGTAACGGAATGGAATGGGCAATGGAATGGGGAATGGAATGGAATGGAACTGGGAATGGAAAGAGTAATGGAATGAAATGCAATGGGGAATGTTATGGGGAATGGCATGGAATTTAATGGAGAATGGAAGGGGGAATGGAATGGAATGGACAGGAATGGGGAATGGAATGAGGAATGAAATGGAATGGAATGCGGAATTGCATATGGAATGGAATGGGGAATTCAATGGGGAATTCAATGTAATGGAACGGGTAATGGAAAGGTTAATGAAATGAAATGGAATGGGGAATGGAATGGAATGGGGAATGGAATGGGGAATTTAATGGAATGGAATGGGGAATGGAATGGAGAATGGAATAGAATGGATTGGGAAAAGGAATGGGGAATGGAATGGGGAATGGAATGAAATGGAAAGGGAAATGGAATGGGGAATGGAATGGGAAATGGAATAGAATGGAATGCGGAATTGTGTACGGAATGGAATGGGAAATGGAATACTGAATTGAATCTGGAATGGAATGAAATGGAAAGGGAAATTGAATGGGCAATGAAATGGAATGGAATGGGGAATGGAATTTGGAATGGAATGGTAAATGAAATGGAATGGAATGGGGAATTGAAAGGGGAATGGAATGGGAAATGGAATGGAATGCAACGGGAAATGGAAAGGTTAATGGAATGAAATGGAATGGGGAATGTTACAGGGAATGGAATGGAATGGAAATTGAAATGTAATGGGGAATGGAATGGAATGGAATGGAATGGGGAATGGGAAGGGGAATGTAATGGGGAATGGAATGGAATAGAATGTGGAATGGAATGGGGAATGGAATGGGGATTTTAAAGAAATGGATTGGGGAATGGAATGGGTAACAGAATGGGGAATGGAATGAAATGGAATTTTGAAGGGAATGGGAAATGGAATGTTGAATGTAATGGAATGGATTGGGCAATGGAATGGGGAATGGAATGGGGTAGAATGTTTAATGGATTGGGGAATGGAATGAAATGGAATAGGGAATTAAATGGAAAATGGAATTGGGAATGGAATGGAATGGAATGGGGAATGGAATGGAATTGAAAACGGAATGGAATGGTAAATGTAATGCCTAATGCAATGGAATGGAATAGGCAATGGAATTTTGAATGGAATGAGGAATGGAATGGAATGGAATGGGGTATGTAATGCGGAATTGAATTGAATGGAATGCGGAATGGAATGTTGAATGGTATTGAATGGAATTTGGAATGGGGAATGAAATGGGCAACGGATTGGAATGGAACTGGGAATTGAATGGGGAATGCAAGGGAAGGGGAAAGGGATGGCGTGTGAAATGGGGAATGGAATGTAATTGAATGGGTAAGAGAATGGGGAATGGAATGGGGAATTGAATAGGATAGAATGTGGAATCAAAGGGGAATGGAATGCGGAAAGGAATGGAATGGAATGGGGAATGGCATGGGGAATGGAAAGGAGAATGGAATTGAATGGAAGGGTGAATGGAATGGAATGGAATGAGGAATGGAATGGGGAATTGAATGGAATGGAAAGGGGAATGGAATGATGAACGGAACGGAATGGAATGGGGAATGAAATGGGGAATCGAATGGCTAAAGAAATGCGGAATGGAATGGGATAGAATGTGAAATGGACCTGGGAAGGTTAAGGGAAATGGAATCAAATGTAACAGGGAATGAAATCGAATGAAACGAGGAATGGAAAGGGAATAGAATGGAATGGAACGAGGAATGAAATGGGGAATGGAATGGAGTGAAACTGGGTATGGAAAGAGGAATGGAATGGGGAATGGAAGCAGGAATGGATTGGAATGGAACTGGGAAAGGAATTGGGAATGGAATTGAAAAGAATGGTGAATGGAATGGGGAATGAAATGGATTGGGATGGTTAATGGATTGGGGAATAAAGAGGAATGGAATGGGGAATGGAATGAGGAATGGAATGGGAAATTGTAAGAAATGGAATGGGGAATGCAATGTGGAATGGAATGGAATGGAACGGGGAATGGAAAGTGGAATCGGATGGAATGGAACAAGGAATAGAATTTGTGATAGAATGGAATGGAACGGGGAATAGAATGGCGAACGTAATGAGGAATGGAATGAAATGGAATGCGGAATGGAAGGGAAAATGAAATTGTGATTGGAATGGAATAGAATGTGGAATGCATTGGGGAATGGAAATGGGAATGGAATGGAATGGAATGCGGAGTGGAATGGTAAATGGTATGGAAGGGAATGAGTAATGGATTAGGGAATTGAATGGAATGAAATAGGAAATGGAATGGGTAATTGAATGGGGATTGGAAACAAATAGAATAGGGAATTTAATGGGGAATGGAATGGAATGGAATGGGGAATGGAATTGGGAATGGAATGGAAAGGGACGGGGAATGGAATGGGTGATAAAATGGAATGGAACGATGAATGGAATGCGGAAAAGAATGGAATGCGTAATGGAAAGTGGAGTGGAATAGGGAATTGAATGAAATGGAATGGGGAATGGAATGGAATGGAACAGGGAATGGAATGCGGAATTGAATGGAGAATTGTATTGGGAATGGAACACAATGGAATGGGGAATGGAAAGGGAAATGTAATGTGGAATGGAATGGAACAGAGTGTGCAATGGAATGAGGAATGGAATGGGGGATGGAATGGAATGGAATGGAATGGAGAATGGAATGGAATGGAATGGAATGGGGAATGGAATGGGCAATGGAATGTCGAATGTAATAGATTGGAATGGGAAATGGAATAGGGAATAGAATCTGATAAAATGTGGAATGGAATGAGGAATGGAATGAAAAGGAATGGGGAATTAAATGGAAAATGGAATTGGGAATGGAATGGAATGCAATGGGGAATGGAATAGAATGGAACGGGGAATGGAATGGGGAATGGAATGAAATGGAATGTGGAATGGAAGGGGGAATGGAGTGGAATGGAACACGGAATGAAATGAGGAATGGAATGGAAAAGAATGGGAAATTGATTGAGGAATGGAATGGAATGAAATGGGGAATGGAATGGGAAATGTAATGGGGAATGTTATGAAATGGAATTGGGAATGAAATGGGGAATGGAATGGAATGGAATGGGGAATGGAATGGGGAATGGAATAGAATATTGAATGGAATGTGGAATGGAATGGGAATGGAAATAAATGGAATGGGGAATGGAATGTTGAATGGAAAGGAATGGAATCGAGAATGGAAGGGGGAATGGAATGGAATGAAACGGGGAAGGGAATTTTGGAATGGAATGGGTTATGGAACGGAATGGAATGGGTAATGTAATGGGGAATGGAATCGAGAATGTTATGAAATGGAATGAAGAATGGAATGGGGAATGGAATGGAATGGAATGGGGAATGGAATGCAGAATGGAATAGAATGGAACGGGGAATGGAATGGGGAATGAAATGGAATGGAATGCGGAATGAAATGGGGAATGGAATGGGATAGAATGTGGAATGGAATGGGGAATGGAATGGGAAATGGAACGGATTGCGGAATGGAATGGGGAATGGATTGGGAAATGTAATGGAATGGAATGGGGAATGGAATGGGGAACGGAATGGGATAGAATGTGGAATGAAATGGGGAATGGAATAGTTAATGTAGTGGAATGGAATGGGCAATGGAATGGTGAATGAAATGGGGAATGGAATTAAATGGAATGGAATGGAGAATGAAATGGAGGATTGAATTGAATGGAATGCGGAATGGGATGTTGTGTGGTATTGAATGGAAATGAGAATGGAATGGGGAATGCAATGGAATGGAATGGAGAACGGAATGTGGAATGGATTGGAATGGAACAGGGAATTGAATGGGAATTGGAATGGAATGGAATGGGGAATGGAATGGCGAATGGAATGGAATGAAATGGGGAATGGAATGGCGTGTGAAACTGTGAATGGAATTGAATGTAATGTGTAATAGAATTGTGAATGGAATGGGGAATGGGATTGCATAGAATGTGGAATGAATGGGGAGTGGAATGGGAAAAGGAATGGAATGCAATGGGGAATGGAATGGGTAATGGCATGGGGAATGTAATGTAATGGAATGTTGAAGGGATTGGGGAGTGGAATGAAATGAAATTGGGGATGCAATGGAGAACGGAATGGGGAATGGTATGGAATAAAATGGGGAATCGAGTGATTAATGGAATGCAGAATGCAATGAGATAGAATAAATGTAACTTGGAAGGGAAAAGGGAATGGAATTGGAAGGAATGAGGAATGGAATGGGAATGGAATGGAATGGGAATGGGACTGGATTGTTGAATGGAATGTAATGGAACGGGGAATGGATGGCGAACGGAATGGAATGTAATGTTGAATTGATTGAGGAATGGTATGAAATGGAATGGGGAATGCCATGGGGAATGGAATGGAGTGGTTCGTGGGATGGAATGTGCAATGGAATGGAATGGAATGGGGAATTGAATGGGGAATGGAATTGAATGGAACGGGGAATGGAATGGGGAATGCAATGGAATGGAACGATGAATGGAATGGGGAATGGAATGGAATGCAAAGGGGAATGGAATGGAGAATGGAATGGAATGGAACGGTAAATGGAATGGCGAATGGAATGGGGAATGGATTGAAATGGAATGGGTAATGGAATGGAGAATGGAATGGGGAATGGAATGCAATGGAATGGGGAATGGAATGGAATGGAATGGGGAATGGAATGGGGAATTGAATGAAATGGTATGGGGAATGGAATGGAGAATGGAATGGCGAATGGAATGGAATGCAACGGGGAATGGAATGGAATAGAATGTGGAATGGAATGGAGAATGTAATGGGGAAGGGAATGCAATGGAATGCGGAATGGAATGTTTAATGGAATGGGGAAAATAATGGAATGGAATGGGTAATTTAATGGGGAAAGGAATGGGATAAAATGTGGAACGGAATGGGGAATGGAATGGGGAATGCAATGGAATGGAATGGGCAATGGAATGGTGAATGGAATGTGGATTGGAATGGAATGGAATGGGGAATGAAAAGGGGAATTCAACTGAATGGAATACAAAATGGAATATTGAGTCGAATGGAATGGAATTGTGAATAGAATGGGTAATGCAATAGAATGGAATGGGCAATGGAATGGGGAATGGAATGGAATGGAAAGGGGAATTGAATGTGGAATGAAATGGAATGGAACAGGGAATGGAATGGGGAGTGTAATGTAATGGAATGGGGAATGAAATGGAGTGTGAAATGAAAGAATGGAAATGGAATGGAATGGAATGGGTAATAGAATGGGGAATGGAATGGGGAATGGAATGGCATAGAATGTGGAATGAATGGGGAGTAGAATGGGGAAAGGAATGGAATGGAATGGGGAGTGTAATGGGGAAAGGCATGGGGAAAGGAATGCAATAATGAATGGTATCTGGAAAGGAATGAAATGAAAAGAGGAATTATATGAAGAATGGAATGGGGAATGGAATGGAATGAAATGGGGAATCGAATGTATAATGGAATTTGGAATGGAATGGGATAGAATATGGAATGGAACTGGGAAGGTTAAGGGGAATGGAACCGAATGGAACGGGGAATGGAACTGGAATAGAAAGGAATGGAATGGTTAACGAATTGGGGAATGCAATGGAATGGAACTGGGAATGGAAAGGGGAATGGAAAGGAATGGAATGGGGAATGGCATGGGGAATGGTATGGAATGGAACGGTGAATGAAATGGGGAATGGAATGGAATGGAACGGGGAATCGTACAGGAAATGGAATGGAATGGAATGATGAATGGAATGGGAAATGGAATGGAATGGAAAGGGGAATGGAATTGGGAATGTAATGGAATGGAATGGGGAATTGAATGGGGAATGGAATGGAATGGGATGGGTAATGGATTGGGGAATGGAAAGGAATGTAATGGGGAATGGAATGCGGAATGGAATGTGGAATGGGATGGAATGGAATGGGGAATGGAATGGGGAATGGAATGGAATGGAATGGAATGGGGAATTGAATGGCGAATGTAATGGGGAATGGAATCAAATTTAATGGGGAATGGAATGGAGAATGTAATGGAGAGTGGAATGGAATGGAATATTGAATGGAATGGGAAATGGAATATTGATTGGAATGGAATAGAATGTGGAATGCAATAGAGGCTGTAATGGGGAAAGGAATGGAATGGAATGCGGGGTTGAATGAGGAATGGAATGCAATGGAATGGGGAATGGATTGGGTAATGGAATGGAATGGAATGGGGAACTGAATGTTGAATGTAATGAAATGGAATGGGGAATGGAATGGAATGGAACGGGGAATGGAAGGGGGAATGTAATGGAATGGAACGATGAATGGAATGGGGAATGGAATGGATTGTGTAATGGAAAGGGGAATGGAATGGGGAATGAATGAAATGGAATGGGGAATGCAATGGGGAATGGAAAGGAATAGAACAGAGAATGGAATGGGGAATGGAATGGAGAATTTTATTGTTAATGGAAGGGAATGGAATGGGGAATGGAATGGAACGGAATGGGGAATGGAACAGGGAATGGAACAAATATGAACGGGGAGTGGAATGGGGAATGGAATGGAATGGAACGGGTAATGAATTGGGGAATGGAATGGAATGGATCGTGGATTCGAATGTGGAATGTAATGGAATAGAATGGGGAATGGAACAGAAAATGGAATTAAATGGAATGGCGAATATAACATTGAATGGAATGGAACTGATCGGGAAATGTAATGGAGAATATAATGGAATTGAAAAGGGAATGGAATGGGGAATGTATTGGAATGGAACGAGGAATGGAATGGTGAATGGAATGTAATGGAATGGGGAATAAAATGGGGAATGGAATGGAATGGAACAGGGAATGGAATGGGGAATGGAATGGAATGGAATGGGGAAGAGAATTTGGAATGGAATGGTATCGGGAATGGAATGCAAAGGAATGGATAATGGAATGGGAAAGGAATGGGTAATGGAATGACATGGAATGGGAAATGGAATGAGGAATGGAATGGAATGAAATGGGGAATGGAATGGGGAATGAAACGGGGAATGGAATGGGGAATGGAATGGAATGGAACTTCGAATGGAATGGGGAATCGATTAAAATGGAAGGGGGAATGCAATGGGTATGGATTGGAATAGAATGGGAAATGAAACAGCGAATGCAATAAAATGGAGCGTTGAATGGTATGGGAAAGGGAATGGAATGGAACAGGGAATGGAATTTGCAATGTAATGGAATGGAACTGGGAATGGAATGGGGAATGGAATGCAATAGAACGTGGAAAGGAATGGGTAATGTATTAAAATGGAATGGGGAATGGAAGGGGGAATGGAATGGAATGGATCAGCGAATGGAATGAGAAATGGAATAAAATGGAACGGGCAATGGAATAGGGAATAAAATGGAATGGAATGGGGAATGCAATGGGGAATGGAATGGAATGGGGAATAGAGTGGTGAATGTAATGGAATGGAGCAGGGAATGGAATTTGTAATGGAACGAAATGTAAAGGGGAATGGAACAGGAAATGGAATAAAATAGAATGGGAAATGCGATGGGGAATGGAATGGAATGAAACGGGTAATGAAATGGGGAATGGAATGGAATGCATTGGGGAATGGAATGGGGAATGGAATGGAATGGGGAATGGAGTGGGGATTGGAATATATTAGAATAGGTAATGGAATGGGGAATATAATGGGGAATGGAATTAAATATAATGGGGAATGGAATGGGGAACGGAATGTAAGAACGGGAAATGGAATGAGGAGTGGAGTGGAATGAAATATGGAATGGAATGGAGAATGGAATGGAATGGAATGGGGAGTGGAATTGTTAATGATATGTGGAATGTAGTGGGGAATGGAATGGATTGGAATGGGGAATATAATGGTGAATGTAATGGAATGGAGCAGGGAATGGAATTTGTAATGGAATGAAATGGAAAGGGGAATGGAACAGGAAATGGAATAAAATAGAATGGGAAACGCGATGGGGAATGGAATGGAATGAAACGAGTAATGAAATGGGGAATGGAATGGAATACATCGGGGAATGGAATGGGGAATGTAATGGAATGGGGAATGGAGTGGGGATTGGAATGGATTAGAATAGGTAATGGAATGGGGAATATAATGGGGAATGAAATGAAATATAATGGGGAATGGAACGGGGAATGGAATGTAATAGAATGGGGAATGGAATGAGGAGTGGAGTGGAATGAAATGGGGAATGGAATGGAGAATGGAATGGAATGGAACGGGGAGTGGAATTGTTAATGATATGTGGAATGGAGTGGGGAATGGAATGGATTGGAATGGGGAATGGAATGGGAAATGGAATGGAATTGAATGGGGAATGGAATGGGGAATGGAATGGGGAATGGAATGGGGAATGGAATGTTGCATGGAATGGAATGGAACAGGGAATGGAATAGAATGGAACGGGGAATGGAATGGTGAATAGAATGGAATGGAACGGGGAATGGAATTGCGAATGGAATGGAATGGAAT
>PVKV010040477.1:0-12210 GCA_004027835.1 Alouatta palliata
AAAAAAAAAAAAAAAAACAAAAAAAAAAAAAAAAAAAAAAAAAAAAAAAAAAAAAAAATATATATATATATATATATATATATATATATATATGGGAATATTTTTATTACATTGGATTAGGCAAGATTTCTTGAATATGACACCAAATATAGGCAATAAAAGAAAAAAGTAGATGAAATGAATTTCACCAAAATTTAAAAACTGTTATACGCCAAAGGACACTAACATAAATGTAAAAAGGGAGAATATATTTGCAAATCATATATCTGATAAGGGATATGAGTACATAAAAACCTCTGCAATTGAACTACAACAAAAACAATTGAAAAAATGGGCAAAGCATTCAAATAGGCATTTCTCCAAAGTCGATACACAAATGGCCAATAAGCGCATGGAAAGATACCCAATATCACTGATCACTAGGGAAATTCAAATAAAACCACTATCAGATACTCTTCACACACAGTAGGGTAGTTCTTAAAACAAAGGAAAACAAACAAAAACAACCAAACAGACAAACAAGAATACTCAGTAAATAGTGACTGTTGATGAGTATACACAGAAATTGAAAGCCTTGTGCACTGTTGCTAGAAATGTAAAATGATGCAGCAACTTTGGAAAACAGTGTGGCAGCTCCTTAAAAACTTAATGTACCATTGCTGTATGACTTAGAAATTCCACTTCTTGGATATACCCAAAATAATTGAAAGCAGGTACTTAAAGAGATATTTTCATACCAATGTTCATAGAAACATTATTTATAATAGCCAAATGTGGTTACAACCCAAATATCCATTACCAATAAATGGATAATCAAAATTAGTATACACATACAATGGAATATCATTCAGTCTTAAAAAACAAATTCTGAAACATGCCACAACACAAATGAACCTTGAAAACATTATGCTAAGTGAAATAAATTATATACAAATGGACAAATATTGCATAATTTCACTTATATTAAGCACCTGGAATAATCCAGTTCATAAAGACAGAAAGTGCACATTGCTTCAGTTTGGGATGAAGAGAAAATCTCGAGATGGATATTTGCAATGTTTTCACAGCAATGTGAATATAATTCATGCTGCTCTTATCTACACTTAAAATGGTTAAAAGGTGAATTTTTATATTATGTATATTTTATCACAAGTAAAATAATATTCAGCACTTTCTATACCTGTTACCATATATTGTATTGGACAAGAGGGCAAAAGAGATAACAGTCTTTGCGATAAAGTAGAAATATATGACTCTCATATACTTTCATGTATTCTTTTTATAGTATCATCTTAAGAAATTGATGTTTAGAAAAGGATAAAAATGGTATGTATCATTTTGAATATTTCCTATTTTTTACCGGTATTCATATTTTCTGAGTGAAGAAGTTTTATGATTGATCTATCTTTTGTTTACCATCAGGTTTATAGTTATTAGGTACTCGGTTGGCTATTTTTTATCGGAAATATTCTTACTCTGAATTTTGTGTAGATGTTTCTTTAGGGAACCAGTGCTGAAGGAAAAACAAAATATATTTAGTATCAAGCAATTGGAAATATAGAAGTTTTTACTGCACGTAAGTCCAGGGTATTTATACAGGTATATGAGACTATATTAAAGCAATACTTTCTCCAAAGTATTTGGCACTAATCAAACTAATGTAAGCATATTGTGAAACTGTAACATTTACTATTCAATATAAAACACTTATAAGTTAACATAGTCACACTAGCTCAATAATTAAATATTTTAATAGATAATTGCATCTTAACAACTTAAATAATACATTAATTAGAGCTAAAAAATGTTGTCAGATACAGAAAGGGCAGGTCTTGGGAAAAGCAATTATTTGCATACTACCCGATTAAGTTGATGGATTTAGGCAGTCTTCCCAAGTCTGAACAAATCAACACCTTTGAAGTATGGATTAGCTGGTCTGACTATCTACATTGATATAATTAATCACTGTAGTCAGTGCAGACAAAGTCAATCACTCCTGCTGCAAGAGGAAAGAATGTAATTTTCAAATGACACTGAAAGTTAAATTCACCTGAATCCAGCAGATAAGGAGCAGAACAACTAAACAGAATGTATTACCAACCCGTTATACCATGAAAAAAGTCATAGAAGGATTTCAGGACTTGCCTTAGAGGATTTTTGAAATATAAGTTTCTGCTTTCTGCTTAATAACTGCAAGTCAGCTCACAATACTGTAGTAATGAAGCTTTTCCCATAGATTTATATTTCATGAATTACATGATGCACTCTTTTATTTAGCAATTATAAATATTGTAGATAAATAATGAATTTGATGAGTGAGACTGTGCAGCAGCACATTTTACTTTGCATTTCTTAGTGCTGCACATTCATAACTTCTGCTTGTGATTTCATAAATATGTATAGCTCCACAGGAACTGAGCTAACAGATGACACTGGGTCCTGGTATATTCATAAACATATGACAAAATCTCTGTTGAACATTCAACTTGATTTTTTTATGAGTCGCAGGTGGAAAGTACTTTGTAACTTATACTCTAAGATTTAAATTATCCTTCAAGTAATAGTATACACATGTGATTATACATAAAAATGTTACAGAAAGTTTTTATTTGATGAAGTATATTCCTCAACCCAGTAGATTTTAAACTTTAAAAAATCTCTCTTGCCTCAAATATTATTCCTAGCCTAAGAAATTCTTACCATTAGGGGAAAATAATGTCATCATGTCATAGGACTTTTTCTTCCAATACATATGGTAAAAAAAAAAAAAAAAATGCAAGCTGTATGGGAGTTATTCAATAAAAATAAAATCAGTTCCTTGGTTGATTTCTTGTATATTTACCTGGAGGTAGCCTATGCATATACAAACATATTAGAACATACCTTTTTTCATTTATTTTACACAAATTGCTGCATATTACACATATTACACTACTTGCCCAATGCTTGACTTTTAAATTGATTCCAAATGTCTTTGAGAGTCTTTCTATATCAGTAAATACAGGTTTCCTTCATTCCTTTCAAAAACAAATTAGAACCCTATTGTGTTTACTACAATTTATTTAATGAGTCCTATAATCCTATTTGTCAGTGGTTAGGTTTGTTCAGTCATATCAGCAGAGGAGAACATAAAACAATGACAAAAGTACAGAACTTAGTATTAAAATAGCTGTGTTTAAATCTTTGCTAGATTACTTAATAACCACATCAGTTTGAAAAGTTCACGTACTATATAGTTACAGAGATGAGGAATTGTTTGACATAATCCCTGTCCTAAATTACCTCTTCTAAACTACTTAGAAGAAAAAAAAGTAGATAAATATAAAGGAAAAACAATATTGTATTGCTCAGTAATAAATATATAAAAGCATATTTGCTGTGTAGATAAAACAATAAGTGTACTATGTGTGGTTAACAACCATTATCCCTGTTGGTTGAATTTATTTTCCTCAGGGAGATAAAATTTGAAATGGTACTTAAAATGAACCTGAAGAAAGAGGGGCTTTAAATAGATATGGAAGAGGAGAAAGACACTCACTCTGGGAAAGATAATCAATTATTTACCATATTATATATTATGATATTTAAAGAATTTAGATTGTGAAATATAGTTTCTTCCTCTCTTTTTAAGATTTTCACTTCAATATTTTTATTTGCAAGTAAGATACGTTTCCAGCATTTGACTCAGAAACTGATAGGCTATTACCAAAATCCTCTCCCTCTCTCTTTATTAACCACTGCAAATTTCCTTACTTGTGACAAGAATCAAGAAACAATTCTAAAGTACAACCAGAAATGTTTTTACATTTTCTTTATTATTATACAAATCACACTATGTATAAAAATCACAGCCTTTCTCTAAGTCCTACAAAATCTCAGTTGTCTGTATAGTGACTCAAAAATTAACCTAAGCATGAGCAGTTGAGCATATTATGCATGGTTATTTGGCAATGGTCTTTGTTTTCTAGACTTAATTCCATTTCTATTATCTACTTTGGAGGAAGTGAATGTAAACTATGGCTTTTAAAAAATAGTATTAACTATAAGAAATTAGTTATGTGGAGTATTTATATGACCGTCCAGAAAAACAGGTGGTGTTTAGCTAAAAAGTTTTGGAAATTATGTGTTAGAAATGTAAGGATTAGAAAGTTAAAGAGTATTTATTACTGTTAATTCAATTTTTCATTATGAGATACTTATAAATTACGTGCAGTCTTAAAATCTGACACAGAGATCCCATGCACTCTTTATCCACCTTCCACCCAGTGGTAATATCTTACAAAACTACAGTACAATATCAATCAAAGTATTAACTTTGACAGAGTCAAGATAGGTAATAATTTATTTACTTATAGATTTCTTCTTGTTGATCCTTGATAGCCACACCCACCTCCCTTTTGTCTGCCCCTCCCTTTATCCTCCCTGACCTTTGACAACCACTAATTTGTTCTTCATTTTCATAATCTTATCATTTCAAGAAGGTTGTATAGATGGAACTATAGAGCATGTGACCTTTTAAGATTGCCTTTTTTTCCCCACTCAGTGTAATTCCCCAGAGATTCATCCAAGTTACTGTGTGCATAGATCGTTTGTTCACTTTCATTGCTGAATAGCATTTCATAGTATGGATGTACTACAATTTGTTTAAGCATTCACCCATTGAAAGAAATATGTTTTATTTCTTCAAAGCTGGCAAGGATGCAATTCCATTACTGGGTATTTACCCAAAGGAATATGAATCGTTCTATTATAAAGATATATGCCCATGTATGTTCATTGCAGCACTATTGACAATAGCAAATAAATGAAATCAACCTAAATGTCCATCAATGATAGACTGAATAAAGAAAATATGGTATATATTCATGATGGAATACTATGAAGCCATAACATGGAATGAAATCATGTCTTTTGCAGGGACATGGATGGAGCCAGAGGCTATTCTCCTCAGCAAAGTAACAAAGGAACAGAAAACCAAATACCACATATTCTCACTTATAAGTGGGAGTTGAATGATGAGAACACATAGACACACGTGGGAGGGAATAACACACACACACACTGGGGCCTCTCAAAGGGTTGGCATGGGGAAGGGAGAGCACCAAGAAGAATAGCTAATGGATGCTGGGCTTAATACCTATGTCATAGAATGAAATGTGCAGCAAACTACCATGACACATGTTTACCTATGTAACAAACCTGCACATCCTGCATATTAGAAAAAAAGAAGCTGGTGAGTTTGTGGAGAAAAAGTAATGCTTATACACTGTGTGTGGGACTGTATTAGCTCAACCACTATGGAAGACAGTGTGGCAATTCCTCAGAGACCTAAAAACAGAAATTCCATTTGACCCAGCAATTCCATTACTGGATACATACCCAAATTAATATAAATCATTTTATTATAAAAACACATGCACATACATGTTGATTGCAGAACTTTTCACAATAGCAAAGACACGGAATCAACCTAAATGCCCATCAATGACACAGTGGGTAAAGAAAATGTTGTATATATATACCATGGAATGCTATGTAGCCATATAAATAAACAAGAACATGTCCTTTGCAGGGACATGGATGGAGCTGAAGGCCATTATCTTTAGCAAACTAACGTAGAAACAGAAAACCAAATACATGTTTTTGCTTATAAATTGGAGATAAATGATGAGAACACATGGAAATACAGAGAACAACACACACTAGAGCCTATTGGACAGTGGAGGGTGGGAGGAGGAGAAATTCAGGAAAAGTAACTAATGACTAGTAGGCTTAGTACCTGAGTAATGAAATAATCTGTACAACAAACCCCATGGCACATGTTTATGTAACAAACCTGCACGTGTAATCCACACTTAAAATACAAGTTAAAAAATAAAAGAAAAAAAGACATCTAGATTGATTTTAAAGTTGGGTTATGATAAATAAAGCAGAAATAAACATTAATGTACAGGTATTTGTGTGAACATAAGTCTTCATTTCTTTTGAGGTAAATGCTCTGGAGTGCAATTGCTGAGTAACATAGTACTTGCATAATTTGTTTAAAAGAAAGTGCCATATTCTTTACCAATGACCATACCATACTACATTTATGCCAGCCATATAGGAATGTTCCAGTTTCTCCACGTCTTTGCTAGCACTTGGTGGTGTCATTATTTTCTATTTTAACCTTTATGATAGTCTGTACAGATATCTCGTTGTGGTTTCAATTTACATTTTTCTAATGAGAAATTATGCTGAATATATTTTCATGTACTTATCTGCCATCTGATTATTCTCTTTAGTAAAATGTCTGTATGTATTTTGTCAATTTTCTATTTGTTTTTTCACTATTAGGTTATGAGGGTTTTGGTAGGGGGCTTTGTTTTTCACTAATTCTCGATACAAAGCTTCGACAGATAGGTGGATTGCAAATATCCAGTCTCAATTTGTAGTTTGTATTTTCATCCTTTTCAAGAGTCTTTTTTTAGCAAAGCAATAATATAGAAATTTCATTGCTAGCCTGTAAGACTGCCATACATTTTGATGTGTTGATTTTGTGTCCTGCAACCTGATGAAAACTGGAAAGAGTTTTTTAAAAAAATTATTATGACTTTCTATGTAGATAATCAACTTCAAATAGGGACAGTATATTAGCTCTAATAGGTTTTGCTGGATTTCTTAGGATTTTCTATATATAAGATTATGTCATCACCAGGAAGAGTTTTTTCTTCCTTTCCAATATGGATGTCTTTTATTTACTTATTCTTGCTTTATTGCAGTGGCTAGAAATTCCAGTATTATGTTGAATAAGAGTGGCAAAAGTGGATATCATGTTCTTCCTGATCTTATGGAGAAAAAGCACTACATTTTTCACCATTAAATATTATGTAACCTTGATGTTTTTTAGATACTTTTTATCAAGTTGAAGAAGTTCCCTTGATATCTCTCATTTCTGAGAATTCTTATCATAAATGGGTATTAGGTTTTGTCAAATGATTTTTTGTGCATCAATTGATATAATAACATAATATTCTTTTATAACCTATTCATTACATGGATAGATTTTCATATTTTGAAACAGTCTTGACACCTAGAATAAATTCCATTTGGTTATAGTATATAAATATTTTGTACATTACTGCATTCAATTTGGTAAATTTTTATTGAGTTTGGATTTATATTTAAACAGATATTGGTCTGTACTTTTTACTTTTCTTCTTTATATTGTCTTTTTTATTTTATTTTGGTAACAGGATAATACCAGCCTCATAAATTGAGTAAGAGAATGTTCCCTCCTCTTCTGTTTTCTAGAATATATTCTATACAATTATCAATTAATGCTGTGCCTGGTGATGTTTGATTTATAGCTGTGGAAGTTGTAGCAGCTACACTTGGCTTCATGACTTTAGAAACAGCAAGAACCATTGCTAAGGCTATGTCAGTCAAACAAATTCATAGTTTTAGGATAATGCTTGAACTGAGTGTATAACATGTGGTTTGTAAGGTTTTAACTGATTTGATCTCTGCCTTTTTCTTGACCCTCATTATTACAACTATTCACCTCACACAGTATACTTTGGCTACATGGTTCCACAAATTAGTAAAGTTTTTAACTTCTTTAGAATATTTGCATTTCTTTTTTCTCTGTATAGAATATTTGCCGAGTATGTGCAAATCTAGCTCCTTATTATCTCTTATAACTCAGCTCATTTATTACCTCCTTAAAGATCATTTCTGATCCTACTAATAAAAAGAGATTACAGGTAACTCTCCAGAATGTTGCCTTGGTTTGTTTTACATGAAGCACTTATCACAATCTTGTTTATTTGTTTACTTATTTACATTTTTTTCTTTCCACTTCTAGAACATAACTGCATATAAGTAGCGATATTATTTTTCTTGTTTCTGCTGCAGCTATACTACCTATAATGGATCTGGCACATTTTAATTATTATCATAAATGTCTTTATTTTAAAATATTATTAATGTATTTCCTAGTGGACATGTGGTGAGCAACTTAGATTTCCCTTCAAAACCATGACACTCATGCTTTCAGCTGCTGGACTTTCTCTATGTCCCTCTCTGGGAATTGCCCTCTGCTAAAAGAAGATAGCTCACCGGCCGGGCGCGGTGGTTCCCACCAGTAATCCAGCACTTTGGGAGGCCGAGGCGGGTGGATCACAAGGTCAACAGATGGAGACCATCCTGGCCAACATGGTGAAACCCTGTCTCTACTAAAAAGATACAAAAATTAGCTCGGCATGGTGGCGTGTGCCTGTAGTCCCAGCTACTCGGGAGGCTGAGGCAGGAGAATTGCTTGAACCAGGGAGGCGGAGGTTGTAGTGAGCCAAGATCACGCCACTTCACTCCAGCCTGGCGCCTGGCACCTGGCGACAGAGCAAGACTCTGTCTCAAAAAAAAAAAAAAGAAAAAAAAAGAAGAAGAAGAGAGCTCACCAAAGTCATGTCCCTTCCCTAGAGGTAGCTTGCATCCTCTCATGGGTCAATGCAGGGATGAAAAGGCCTGTCTCTATTGCCTCAATGCAGCACATTTCTGAGGTGCCACACCAAGGTCAGAGCTTCTTTTGAGATGGGGTGATGTCTCTGTTATGAAAGTATTGCAGTTCTACTTCACCCTCTACCTAGTCCTGTTTCCTTCAGGGTCTTAACAAGACTGATTCCAAGAGCTCTGTTCAGTAACCTTTTGAATGTGAATTTCTGTCTCAGAGACTGTTTCCTAGGGTACTTGACATAAAACAGCTACTTTAGAAATATTTCTCAAATCTAACCTTTTCATTTAACTACAACTGACCTATTATCAGCCTCGTTATTTACTATTTGTATTATTTTAACAGTCTTCTTTTGCCTTATATACCTCCTCACTACCAGTTTTAGAATTCATAGTCCTGAATCTCTAACATGGTGATCCTTAAAGTTTGAGTCATGGCTCCTTCTGTAAATCTGATAAAGATTTGTCTTCTTCCCCTATCTGAAATCAAATACATGTACTTTTGCACCTATATACAAATTGTTGTGTTATAACCAAGCGAGTTAGATGGAAAGGGCCACACTCTGAGTTTGAATCACAAGTCCTTTATTGCTGGCAACTGAGTCAGCTCATGCTCAAAATCTCTTGGCCTCGAGGAAGGGGCTTGATTTCTCTTTATGCCTTGATTTAGGTAGGGGAAGGAGAGCCTAGCTGAAATGAAATTTTACAGAAGCAGAACAAGCAAGTTAGATAAGGAAGCTGGTAACCAGGGGGCAGGAGTTTCCCAGGATTGTTGGTTGCTAAGGGTATTTCCATACAATCACTAAAGTGGGTAGCAGGGGGAACTTTCCATACAATCAATCACCAAGGAAGGTATTCACAATAGCAGGTAGACTTTCCAAGTAGGATGCAATTACAGTGGTTACAGGTACTGTGAACAGTGTGAACCACTCTTAACGGTTCAAAGCTTTGAGTGTAGCGTGACCCAGTAACGCACCTCTGGGGGCTAAGGCAGGGAGGAAGAAGCTAAGCTGGAACTTACTGCTGAGGTGGAGTCAGTTAGGCTAATACAAACTAAGTTCCTACAGTTGCATATAATTTTCGTGGGCTAGGACTTCTTGAGACTCATCTATAGAACCTAGTTTAAGAAGTTCTGTTTGAAAGACTTAATTGCAACAACTGAGTAGGCAAAATATGTAATTATTTACACACTTATTTTTAAGAAAAAATAGGATATAATTTTATATATCTTTATTTGTTCTTACAAACTCTTAGAGGCTCTTTCTCTTTGAAGGGGATTGGTTGTACAGTGGTAGTTCTAATATGAAGCAATAAGTAGTTCTTACTTTGCATCAGTAAGTAATTTGTTAATTTGTCCCCATTAATTTTGTATAATTTGAAATGAAGAGAATTTTTTGAATGTGAATGAACTAATAATATGCATCATTTTAAATTGCTGATTAAATTATTTTAAAATCTAGATAGTCAAGATAAACACAGAAAGCCACATGTGCTTTCCAGAAATGTTAATGCAGAATAAATTATCTGTTAAAGTTAATGACATTTAAAACACTGAAATATATGTCTGATTGACTTGTGGTCATTAACTCAATACAAATGAAAATATTCTAATTATTTTATAATGATATTGAGGCTCAATTTGTTATTTTTCTATGAAGAGGAATTCTTTAGATGAAGAATTTCATTACAAAATCATTCATTTCATTACACATAGTTACAGAAAACATTTTTTTAACATTCTGTGAAATTTTATAGGTAATGCAGATCTTAAAAACTTCATGTTTATTCAGCATTTTTTAGGTATTACAGACTTTAAATCAATTAGTCCATTTAACCTTCAAAACTACCTTAAAAAGTAATTTTGAACCCCTTATTGAAAATGAAGAAAGACTGAGCAAGCTTGTCTCATCCAGGGCCTGCTGGCTGCATGCAGCCCAGGACAGCTTTGAATGTGGCCCAATACAAATTCATAAAGTTTCTTAAAACATTTTTTTAGCTCATAAGCTATCATTAACATAACTGTATTTTATGTGTGGCCCAAGACAATTCTTCTTCCACTGTGGCCCAGAGAAGCCAAAAAATTGGACTCCCCGACTTTGAGTGTAATAAGTAAAATTTCGATGCTGCAAAACAAATAGCACTCGAAGATAAATCCTCTCAGCAAGGCAGTTTACTTCTATGGAAGGGTGCACCACATGGATGGAGCAATTGTGAGCACACACCTGGACAAGGAAGGAAAAAGAGTACTTATTCCTGATGGAGGTCACCCCTACTGCTGTGTTATATTGGCTAGGGTTAAACCACACAGGCTAGACTGATATTGATTGGCTATTTAAAGAGAGCAAAGGTATGAGCTGGAGTGGCAGGGTGAATAGTTTCCCAGGAAGGATGGTTACGAGCAGGTCAGAGCAGGTAGCCAGGGGTGACCTAGGTCAAAACAGGTGACCAGAGCAGGTGACTGGAGCAGATGACTTGGGCAGGTGACTGAAGCAAGTGACTGGGATGAGTGAGGATGGAGCCAGGTACCAAGGGAACGAATGTGAGCTACTGATTAGAACTGGTGGATAAGATTGTTTACTGAAACTGCAAGGAGGTTAAACTTTAAAATGGGGGACAAAGAGCTGAACATACTGACATACTGATTCTTTGAAGAGAAATTTAGAGCTCATTGTATCCAATAATAGGATCTGCAATTAGGCCAAAGTCACACAGGTAGTAAGTGAAGAACCAAGACTCAGTTCATGACTACTGTATCTTTATAATGTAAAAAGTGCTTTAAAAGGATCTATATTTAAATTCATCCCCAGTAGTATAACAATATATATTTCTATTATCCTTATATTAGATAATTATTGCTGTATAGAAAACCACCTCAAAACTTAATGGCTTAAAACAATAATCATTCATTTGCTTGCAGCTCTGTGGGTCAGCAATTTGAGCTAGTCTCAGCCAGGAGGGTTTATCTCTACTCTGTGAGGTGTTGGCTGGGATCATTGTTCAGTCTAAGGACACGGTTTGCATAGATGGAATGGCTGGAATTACCAGTCCTCTCTCCCTACATGATCTCTCATCTCCCAACAGACTAACATGGTCTTAATCAGATGGTAACAGCATTTCTAGAAGGAGAGAATAGAGCTATTAGGCCTCCTGAGGCCTAAGCTTAGAAAGTGCACCACATCAATTCTGATTCATTCAGTTGGTCAAAGCAAGTCAAAAAGTCAGTCCAGATACACAGACTTTAAAATAGATTCCAGTTTTCTTCCGCCAAGATGGCCGATTAGGAGCAGCTGAGGATTGCAGCTCCCAGTGAAAGCGTGGAGGGTGAGTGGACGCCACATTCCCAGACGGATTTTTATTGCCCACAGACCAGGAGATTCCCAGGGGGAGGAGCCCCACGGGTCGCCAGCGCACTTGGTTTGGCCGGCGCGGCTGGTTTGGCCGGCGCAGCTGTTTTCGCCGGCTCGGCTGTTTTCGTCTGCGCGGCCATTTTTGCTGCCGCCGTTTGGAGCGGTGCCCCGGCGCAGCGGTTCCCAATACAAAAGACGTGGGTCCAGGTGCCGTTTTAGCTGGCAATTGGAGCTCCGGGAAGGCAGAGCCGCCCATTCATTTGATTAAAAAAGGGGACTGAAACAGACAGCCAGGCCAGGAGATTTCCCAGGCAAAAAAACGCCAGCACCCGCGGTTTCAGCCAGCGCAGTGGGTCACCGCAGGGGAAATCAT
>PVKV010040478.1:0-12218 GCA_004027835.1 Alouatta palliata
AAGTAGACTGGTGATTGTTTAGACCCGAGAGGGACATGACATAGGGAGTGATAGCTATAGGCTAACAGGTTTGTTTTTGAGATGATAAAAGTATTCCAAAATGGGTCATACTGGTAATGTTACATATCTTTCACTGTACTAGAAACATTGAATTGTATACTTCAACTTGCTGGATTGCATTATATATTAATTATATCACAATAAAGCTGTTAAGAAATACTATGAGAGAATGTTTAGGGTGCCTCTAATGATGCCTGAAAGAGTAAATGCATAGTAAACAAAGTGCTATAAAAGAGTAATCTTGGGGCATAGATCCAAGATGGCCAATTAAGAGCAGCTCAGGATTACAGCTCCCAGCAAAAGCACTGAGGGTGAGTGGGCGCTGCATTTCCAGACGGATTTTTATTGTCCACAGACCAGGAGATTCCCAGGTAGAGGAGCCCCATGGTCGCCAGCGTGGCTTTTCGGCCTGTGCGGCTGTTTTGGTCAGCACCCCGGTGCGACGGTTCTCTGTACAAAATACACGGGTCCAGGCACCGTTTTAGCTGGTGATTGGAGCTTTGGGAAAACAGTTACCAATTCAACTGATAGAAAAGGGGACTGAAACAGGGAGCCAGGCCAGGAGATTCCCAGGAAAAAAAGCACCATGAATCTCAGCACGACTGTTTTAGCCGGCACAGGCGCCGTGGGTCACCGCATGGGAAATCACACAGATCCCGGCGCCTTTTCAACAGGCGACTGGAACACCTGGGAGACAGTCGACAGTTCAACTTAAAGAAAAAAAAAAGGCTCTGAGGCAGAGAGCCAGGTGATCAGGCTTGGCTGGTCCCACCCCCACCACAAAAAAACAGCAATCTGAAACACTCTGGATTGAGAGTTTCACAGCAACCACAGCTGAACCTGGGATGGTCCAGCTCTGTGGGAGAGGGGTGTCCGCCATTATCAAGGCACTCCACAACTACGGAGGTAGTCCGCCATTGCTCAGGCAGTCCACCGTGGCTGAGGCAGCCCGCCATTACAGAGAGAGTCCGCCACTACAGAGGTGGGCCGCCATTGCTGAGACAGTTCTAACTATACCCGTATAAACAGGACTGCAGGGAAGTTCACACAGCAGCTGGACGGAGCCCACAGCAGCTCAGCAAAGCCTCTGCAGGCAGACAGTGACTAGGCTGCCTCCTCACTGGGCAGGGCATCCCTGAACAAAGGCACGAGCACAACAGAAACTCATAAATAAAGCCCTAACTCCCCAGGACAGAGCACCTAGGGGGAAAAAAAGGTGTTTATGAGTTCTGCTGAAGCAGACTTAAACGTACCTGCCCAGCAGCTCTGAATGAACAATGGAGCTCACAACACAGCACTTGAGTTCCTATAAGGACAGACTGTCTCCTCAAGCAGCTCCCTGACCCCCGTATATCCAGAGTCACCTCAAAAAGGAGAGCTCAGACTGACATCAGGCGGGTATTCTTCAGGGACAAAGATAGCAGAAGAAGAAACTGACAGCAACACTTACTGTTCTGCAGCCGCTGCAGGTGATCCCCAGGCAAGCAGGGCCTGGAGTGGACCTCAGCAGTCCTACAGCAGAGGGGCCAGACTGTTAGAAGGAAAACTAAGAAACAGAAATAAATAACTTCATCATCAACAAACTGGACGTTCACTCAGAGACCCAATCTGAAAGTCAACAACTACAAAGACGACAGGTGGATAAATCCACAAAGATGGGAAGAAACCAGTGCAAAAAGGATGAAAACACCAGAAACCAGAATGCCTCTCCTCCTCCAAGGGATCACAATTCCTCACCAGCAATGGAACAAGGCTGGATGGAGAATGAGTGTGATGAATTGACAGAATCAGGCTTCAGAAGGTGGGTAATAAGAAACTTCTGTGAGCTAAAAGAACATGTTCTAACCCAATGCAAAGAAACTAAGAACCTTGAGAAAAGATTTGATGAAATATTAACGAGAATAAAACACTTACAGAGGAATATAAGTGAATTGATGGAGCTGAAAAACACAACACGAGAACTTCACGAAGCATGCACAAGTTTCAACAGCTGAATTGACCAAGCAGAAGAAAGGATATCAGAGGTCGAAGATCAACTCAATGAAATAAAACGAGAAGGCAAGATTAGAGAAAAAAGGGTAAAATGGAATGAACAAAGTCTCCAAGAAATATGGGACTATGTGAAAAGACCTAATCTACGTTTGATAGGTGTACCTGAATGTGACGGAGAGAATGAATTGAAGCTGGAAAATACTCTATAGGATATTATCCAGGTAAACGTCCTCAACCTAGCAAGGCAGGCCATTATTCAAGTCCAGGAAATATAAAGAACACCACAAAGATATTCCTCAAGAAGAGCAACCCCGAGGCACATAATCGTGAGACTCACCATGGTTGAAATGAAGGAGAAAATGCTAAGGGCAGCCAGAGAGAAAGGTCGGGTTACCCACAAAGGGAAGCCCATCAGACTCACAGCAGATCTCTCAGCAGAAACCCTACAAGCCAGAAGAGACTGGGGGCCAATATTCAACATCCTTAAAGAAAAGAACTTTCAACCCAGAATCTCATATCCAGCCAAACTAAGCTTCATAAGTGAAGGAAAAATAAAATCCTTTATGAACAAGCAAGTACTCAGAGATTTCATCACCACCAGGCCTGCTTTACAAGAGCTCCTGAAAGAGGCACTAAACATAGAAAGGAACAACCAGTACCAGCCACTCCAAAAACATACCAAATTGTAAAGAGCATCAACACAATGAAGAAACTGCATCAACTAACGGGCAAAACAGCCAGCTAGCATCAAAATGGCAGGATCAAATTCACACATAACAATATTAATGCTAAATGTAAATGGGCTAAATGGCCCAATCAAAAGACACAGACTGGCAAATTGGATAAAGAGCCAAAACCCATTGGTGTGCTGTATCCAGGAAACCCACCTCATATGCATGGATACACAAAGGCTCACAATAAAGGGATGGAGGAAGATTTACCAAGCAAATGGAGAGCAAAAAAAAGCAAGAGTCACAATTCTCATCTCTGATAAAATAGACTTTAAACCGACAAAGATCAAAAGAGACAAAGAAGGACATTACATAATAGTAAAAGGATCAATGCAACAGAAGAGCTAACAATCCTAAATATATATGCACCCAATACAGGAGCACCAAGATACATAAGGCAAGTTCTTAATGACTTACAAAGAAACTTAGACTCCCACACAATAATAGTGAGAGACTTTAACACCCCATTGTCAATATTAGACAGATGAACGAGACAGAAAATTAACAAGGATATCCAGGACTTGAACTCACACCTGGATCAAGCAAACCTAATAGACATTTACAGAACTCTCCACCCCAAATCCACAGAATATACATTCTTCTCAGCACCACATCGCACCTACTCTAAAATTGACCACATACTTGGAAGGAAATCACTCCTCAGCAAATGCAAAAGAACGGAAATCATAACAAACAGTCTCTCAGACCACAGTGCAATCAAGTTAGAACTCAGAATTGAGAAACAAACTCAGAACCGCACAGCTTCATGGAAACTGAACAACTGACTCTTGAATGTTGACTGGATAAACAATGAAATGAAGGCAGAAATAAAGATGTTCTTCAAAACCAACGAGAATGAAGACACAGCATACCAGAATCTCTGGGACACATTTAAAGCAGTCTCTGGAAGAAAATATATAGCAATAAATGCCCATATGAGAAGCAAGGAAAGATCTGAAATTGACACCCTATCATCAAAAGTGAAAGAGCTAGAGGAGCAAGACCAAAAAAACTCAAAACCTAGCAGAAGGCAAGATCAAAGCAGAACTGAAGGAGATAGAGACATAAAAAAACCCTTCAAAAAATCAATAAATCCAGGAGCTGGTTTTGTGAAAAGATCAACAAAATAGACCACTAGCCAGATTAATAAAAAAGAAAACAGAATAATCACATAGAGGCAATAAAAAAACGATAAAGGGGATATCACCACAGATTCCACGGAAATGCATACCATCATCAGAGATTATTACAAACATCTCTATGCACATAAATTTGTAAACCTGGAGGAAATGGACAAATTCCTGGACACTTACATCCTCCCAAGCCTAAACCAGGAAGAAGTCGAAACCCTGAATAGACCAATAACAAGGTCTGAGGTTGAGGCAGCAATTAAGAGCCTACCACCCAAAAAAAGCCCAGGTCCAGATGGATTCACAGCCGAATTCTCCCAGACATACAAAGAGGAGCTGGTACCACTCCTTCTGAAACTATTCCAAACAATCCAAAAAGAGGAAATCTTTCCCAAATCATTTGATGAGACCAACATCATCCTGATACCAAAACCTGGCAGAGACTCAGCAAGAAGAGAAAACTTCAGGCCAATATCCATGACGAACATAGATGCAAAAATCTGCAATAAAATACTGGCAAACCCATTGCAACAGCACATCAAAAAGCTTATCCACCACCATCAAGTAGGCTTCATCTCGGGGATGCAAGGCTGGTTCAACATACACAAGTCTATAAACGTAATTGACCACATAAACAGAACCAAAGACAAAAACCACATGATTGTCTCAATTGATGCAGAGAAGGCCTCTGACAAAATTCAACAGCCCTTTATGCTAAAAACTGTCAATAAACTAGGTATTGACGGAACATATCTCAAAATAATAAAAGCTATTTACTACAAACCGACAGCCAATATCATACTAAATGGGCAAAAACTGGAAGCATTCCCTTTCAAATCTGGCACTAGACAAGGACGCCTTCTCTCACCACTCATATTCAATATAGTATTGGAAGTTCTAGCCAGAGCAATCAGGCAAGAAAAAGAAATAAAGGATATTCAAATAGGAAAGGAGGAAGTCAAATTGTCTCTATTTGCAGACGACATGATTGTATATCTAGAAGACCCCATCGTCTCGGCCCAAAATCTCCAGAAACTGATAAGCAACTTCAGCAAAGTCTCAGGATACAAAACCAATGTGCAAAAATCACAAGCATTCCTATACACCAATGATAGACTTAAAGAGAGCCAAATAAGAACCAACTGCCATTCACAATTGCTACAAAGAGAATAAAGTACCTAGGAATACAACTAATAAGGAACGTAAAGGACAGAGATAGGAACGATCTAAAGAAAAAAAAATCAGATACATCTGTCTCCAAGTCTACTTTCTTTCCCCTAGCCTCACTGAAAACTTTGTGCAGGTTTTGTCTGGATAGACGTCTTGGCTATTCAGATGTGGAGAGAGTTTGAAGAGGTGCCAGACATTTACTACATTTTAAGAGAGAGAGAGCATAGTTAATTGAATGACTGAAAAAATATCAGTAAGTGGTGATTCTGTGGCTGGGAGAAAATTTAAAGCATTGATTTCCTAGCCCCAAGGAAATTATAAGCAATTGAATAAATATCAGAGACACATGTAACTTGGTAATTAGAACAAGGGTGAAAGAAGTAAACACAGTTTGGCGCCCTCTTTAAAATGATTTGAAACAGGAACTGGACCACTGCAGTGTACAACTTCAGGGAGCAACTTCAATCTCCCCATACTATAACTGTATCTACATGTAGGGCTATTGCAAGATCCCCATTTGTTATCGCTGAAAAGATTGGTAAACCCTGAATGACTATTCCTGTGTACTTGTTTACATCCCCACTAGGAAGAATCGATCCAGGTTCACCACAGAACCATAGATACTGGAGCTCTACGTGAACCATAGATATTAGATTCAATTTTCAATGAGAAAATTGAAGCCCAAAGAGAAGGGATTTTTCACAAGGTCACACAGCCTGTTAGTGAAAGAGAATCCAGGTTTCCTGATTGCCAGTCCAGGACTCTTTCTACCACATGATATTCTTCCACTATAAGTGATGATTTAGAATCCAGATTTTGGAGCCAGGCTTCCCAACTTCCATTCCTGGCTTTACCACATGTGAAAACTTGGGCAAATTATCTAAACTCTCTGTGCCTCAGTTTAATACTGCCTCAGTCATAGGATTGTTGTGAGCATTGATTCATCAAACATATGTAAGAACATTTAGAACTATTGGTTTTCAGTTATTATTTCAGTTAATATTGATGTCTCCTCTTTCAATCTCCCTATACCATAACTGTATCCATATGTAGGGCTACCACAAGATCCCCATCACCTGAAATATTATGGCTGGGCAATTTCATCAAGGTATAATGGGTATAATGCTGACCTTTCTGCAAATTGGAAAGTTTTGCTTGCAGAACAGTTCTTACTGGTTACTACCAGACTGTTTTTTTGTTTGTTTGTTTTTTGTTTTTTTTTTTTTCATTTTCTTTTTCACACCTGCCTGTCTACCTCCAAGCATTTTTTTTTTTTTTGCTGTCTCATACTGTTTAGAGAGCGATTCTCTCAAACTTCTGTACTTCTAAAGATAATATCTTTGATTATTTTTAAGATTCTAATTTTTCTTTTAGTCCCAAGAATTTGGGGTCTGTAAGAGACAGAAATGTCCTCATAGTTGCCCTTCATGCACATGAAGCCAATTATTAATTTTTTTCTCTTTTGCTGGCTATGATACAGTTATGGTATTTTAGGACTGGGCTCCAAGGTAACTTCCTCCTGCAGAACTCCTTATTTGCCTTTTCCACTGAAAAATTATGACTTATTGTTCTTTGAGTTGCTGAACTCAAGCCTTCTACATCTGATTTTTCTTCAACTTGCTAGCCTTTTAAATGAAAAATCCCTATTACCTACAGTTCAGTTTTCACAAACCTTTTACTCCAAAACCTCCACTTGTATGTTGTCATTTGCTCTAGCTTCCCTGACACCAGATAGTAAGATGGGAGATGAGTCCTATACTGGTGGAGGCCTTTGATTCCAGGCCACTCAGCACCTTAGAAATAGTTATTAGTCTCCTTACTCTACAAGGGGGTAGGAAAACACATTTGAAGTCAGCCATGTCTTTGGCTAATGCTAAGGGTACATTGCAGAGGGATGCCTTCTCTGAAGGCAAATACCTATTTCTTGTTAAAAGGAAAATGCTTTAAAAACAAAAACCGAATAATATGATATTTAAGAATTACAACTGAATACATTTAGGGTGCTTAGGAAGTTGTATTTAAAAATATTTTCAGGCCCTATATTTTTGGAAGATTGTGAACTGGAAATAATTTTATCAATTTTAATAGGCTTTTGCTTCTTAGCACTTTTATCTTTCAAGACAAGAAAGGAAAGGCAAGCCATGTGATTCTCCACAGTGCTGCCTTTCATTACTTAAGTGACTTATACTACCTGATACTAGCTGATGCACTTGCTGACAATGAGGTCGAAGAAAGGCTGATTATTTCAGGTTCGCTTTGCTAGTGTGTGGCAATAAGGAAATTTCTTAAGAGCCCTTTCTTTTATCTCTGTGATGGAGAGAGTAGCTATGCTGTGTTTCCCACCTTGGTGGTTCAGCTTGTCTCTGAAAGCCTCATCAAATAAAAAGACCAATGGGAAGTCATAGTGTTGAAAGATGACCTTGTAACCCTTTCTCACGTTCATCAACAGATCGTTTTTGGACATCTATTATGCACCTAGTTCTCAATGAGTCTACACTGTGTAGGCAGAAAAGAAAAAAATGACCCTATGCGGGGTAGCTGCTACACTGTACACTGCCTTTGTGAAGATTAGAAAAATACACCCCTTCTAGGCAGACTCAGACTCTGGGAGCAGATATTGGTGTGTAAATAAGAAAAAAGTGTGTCTTGTTCAGCAGATGTAGATCTTTGCTATATGTACATCTAGGACCCTCTAGATTTCCGCCCCAGCTCTTCTCCTTGTCAGGGTGCCTTCCTGAAGTTTTCAGTTTGCACATCTGTATGCTGTGGCCCTAAAATCTTGCCACAATCTGAGTACCGTGCATGCCCAACCTTATATGATTGATGACTATTTTTTGTGATAATCACATTACAGGCTGTAGAAATTCATTCATTTTTCAACAAATATTTAGAAGTCTCTATTAAAAGCCAGGCAGGTTCTTTTCTAAGTGTTGGAGATACATCAGTGAAAAAAGCAAACTAAATAAAATTCCTGCCCTTAATACACTTACCTTGTAGTGGTTAATTCTTAGGAGAAAAAGGCCAATTACAGAAGACGCCATTGAAAAGGTGAGGATTTAATGGGCAGGATTTGGTTAGGGTGAGTAGAGAATGAATCTGAATAAAATAGAAATAAAATAAGATAGAAGTTTAGAGAATTGATATTTAGTGAACTCCTGCTACTGTCTTTTGAAAACTGTAGGGCAATCCATAGATAAGGAAACTGAGGTACAGAGAGTTAACTCACTCAACTTCCCACAGCAAAATAAGGATCAGATCCAGGATTGAACCAGGACTGAACCTTGGTCCAGTGGCCTTGCAACACCATACCTGCTTTGCCCATCCTACTCAGATGCTTCTCAAGAAAGCTGTAAAGAGCCTGCAGCATCAAAAAGATAGTATGGAGATAGATTTGTCCTAGTCCAGAGGCTGAAGGAGAATCTTTTGGCATAGGGACTAGGAATAATCTGGTGTTAGCCTGGTAACAAGGAGATGATGAGTTTTTAATTCTCTAAATTCTGAAACCTTTGAACTTTGCTGGATCTAAATGTCATTTGGTGGTTTATGGCAATAATCTAATTGAGAGACTTTTGTGGTTAATATCAAGGCTTCGCTAAAATATGCTTTTGGCTCCTCTTTCCTGGCTCAGCTTCATACCTATTAATTAAAGAGCCAACATTACCTTACGGTAGTTCAGCAATTAGCCAGCTCAGTAAACATGCCACGAGTGAATATTGTAATTTTGAAAACAATATTTAATGCAAAAATATGTTGATAAAATTTTCTGTTAATTTTAGAAAATATTTGACAAGTAAGAACGTCTTCTAAGACTGAAGGATCTCTTTTATCCAGCCAAATCTTTCCTTAAGGCGGCTTTCTAAGGGGAAGTCAAGTATGTCAGTCCATTAGCCAATCAGTCAGTCAAAGCCCCCACCATCTGATTCAAGAGAGAAATCAGTGCTTTGTAATTAATCATTTCTTCCTGGTTTAGAAATTTCATCAGTTGATGGTTCTCTATGATTCTTAAAAATAACTTTAAGATGTATGCAGCTCATGGGAACATGAACACCATCACTTAAAAAATAAAATAAAAAATCTGCTAGGCCTTCGAGGTTGAAGTAGCATCTACATAATTTTTCAGCTTGGTCAAAACCAAGTGCAGAATTTCAGAAAGGCATTCTGCAGTGCAGCCCCACTCTGTGTTGCATGGGCTAGGAAAGTTCTGACTAGACAGTATCTGGTCCTGGAATGGTCTTCTCTCTGCGCTTTACTACCTTCCTAATCAGAAAGCTTAAAATCTCAAGCTTGGCCATGGCCTTAATAATGATTTAAGTTCAAACAGAATTTGAGGCAGAAGGAGGAAAAGGACTTTCCCAAGGTCACACCATCAGTTAAAGTACACATACTTAATCTTTTTTTCCTTCATGAATCACTCTGGCAGTCTGATGAAGCTTATAGACCCCTTTTATGAGTAATGTTTTTAAATGCATAAAATATAATACATATGATTGCATATTGAAATCGAGTTGTCAAAATATGTTAAAAAATCAAATGTGTGATATATATCTTTATTAATGTATAAAAATGAATTAGCATAAAATCATATAACTGACTTTATATTAACATTGTAATAAACTTAAATGTTATTTAGAGATCTCCACAATAATGTGTGTGATGTCAAGCTATCTGTAATTTCTGTTGGTGACAAAGTCTCAGGTCCTGTTAATGCTACTGTGGTTTGAGGTCTGTAGTCATTGTTGGAAAAAATGCTAAATTTCAATTAGCAATGAGTAAAATAAGATTTAATTTTTTTGATCCAAGTTTATGATTCCCTTGATTTCGATCTATGAACGCCATGAACCGCATGTGAAGAATCCCTGATTTACATGCAAAATCTCAGTTTTCTCATCTGCAAACAAGAATAATACCTTCCTTACAGAACTATTCTGGCTTTTTTGATGAGATAGTGTATGAAAAAAGCACTTAGTTCATAGCCTGTTTTCCATTATAATTCTGATGTGGGCTGTTATTAACCAGTATTAGAAATCCTGTGTTGTGGTCTTAACCCAATGTTCTTCCAATACGCGATTTTCACCTTTACTTCATTATGTCTTTTATTTTGTTTTATTTCCCTTTGCTCACACATGTTATTAATTTTCATATTTTATCTTTCTTTCTCTTATGTTTCCTCTACCTTTCTTCCTTTCTTTGTTTCTCTCCCTCCGCGCCCCCTCCCACCTCATTTTAGGTGTATAGCACTTCTGAGAGGAAAATATATCTCTGTAGTCTGGGTTTTGCAAAACGGTTTTGTTGCAAATTCCTTATTATGTGTTAATTTTTTTCTCCTCCACTCCACAAAAGGGAACTATGAACACATAGTGACACATAAAAATTAGCCCCACTCATCGACTAGTTTGCTATCACCCGTGTGTTGCAGCTTGTCCAGCATACTCAATGTTCTTCCTCCCATCTAGATAGCCTGCATATTCATTCTTATTCTAGCCTTTTATGCACCTAGATTGCATAAGAGTTCGGATATATTGCACTAGCCATGACTTAATTTTTCAGGGTATCAGTGGAAGGAATTGCTAGGATAATGTCAACGTTAAGAGAGGGATTTAGGGACCATCTAATCCTTACAATCTCTCTGTAGAAGACAGTTTTGCAAATAGCTTGGTGCAAATTTAAAGCTTTTGAAGGATTTGACTTCTGTGGATACTTCCTGACCCAGACTTTTATGCATTCCTTCCACTTAGGATGAAGGACGTCAATGACCACCCCTCTTCTCTGCTTCTCTGCCAGCTGGATTTTCTGTCAAAACTCTCAGCATAAATGGTACCGACATATTAGTAAAATATTTCAGTATCCATCTCTCTGAACACGTGTATACCTTATCAATGAGAAAGTAAATTCTTAAACATATACACAACAGAAATAAATTTGTATATTTACCAAAAGATATGTATAGAAAAATTCACAGAATCCCAGTATTTTCAATATCCTCCAACTAGAAACTGCCCATCAACAATAGAATGGATAAATTGTGGCATATGAAATACCACAGTGAGGAGAGTGACTGAATTATTACTACATACCACAACATGGATGAATGAATCTCACCAACATAATATTCAATAAAAGAAGCCAGACACAAAAAGTACAGATTATAAGATTCCACTTTTATAAAGTTCAAAAACAGGCAATACTGTCTTATGATGTTACAGGTTAGGATAGTTGTTTCTGGTAGTGAATGAGAAGAAACATAAAGAGGCTTCCAGGTTACTGGTTATTTTCTGCTTCTTGATTGGGGTGGTTGATACAAGGTATGTTCAGTTTGTGAAAATCTGTTGAGCTATACACTTCCTATTCGTGAACTTTTCTGTATATATACAGTAATAAATATATACACATAAATTTACATATATACACATTTATAAATATATATATATACTTTACATATATAAGTATTTTTTTTTTTTTTTTTAGACGAGGTTTCACCATGTTGGTCAGGGTGGTCTTGAACTCCCGATCTCAGGTGATCTGCCTGCCTTGGCCTCTGAAGTGCTTGGATTACAGGCGTGAGCCACCATGCCCGGTCGACATATATAAGTATTATAATAAAAATTTTACTTTAAAAGAAAGACCTGAAGATGGCCGATTAGGAGCAGCTGAGGATTGCAACTCCCAGTGAAAGCGTGGAGGGTGAGTGGACGCCACATTCCCAGACAGATTTTTATTGCCCACCAACCAGGAGATTCCCAGGGGGAGGAGCCCCACGGGTCGCCAGCGCACCTGGTTTGGCCGGCGCGGCTGTTTTCGCCTGTGCGGGCGTTTTCGCCCACGCTGTTTGGAGCGGCGCCCCGGCGCAGCAGTTCCCAATACAAAATACGTGGGTCTGGGTGCCGTTTTAGCTGGCAATTGGAACTCCGGGAAGGCAGAGCCGCCCATTCATTTGAGTAAAAAAAGGGGACTGAAACAGACAGCCAGGCCAGGAGATTTCCCAGGCAAAAAAACGCCAGCGCCTGCGGTTTCAGCCGGCGCAGTGGGTCACCGCACGGGAAATCATACAGATCCCGGCGCCTTTTCAACAGGCGGCTGGAACACCTGGGAGACAGTCGATCATTCAACTAAAAAAGACGCTCTGAGGCAGGGAGCC
>PVKV010040479.1:0-12227 GCA_004027835.1 Alouatta palliata
GGATCTGTGTGATTTCCCATGCGGTGACCCACTGCGCCGGCTGAAACTGCGGGCACTGGCGTTTTTTTGCCTGGGAAATCTCCTGGCCTGGCAGCCTATTTCAGTCCCATTTTTTAATCAGATGAATGGGCGGCTCTGCCTTCCTGGAGCTCCAATTGCCAGCTAAAACGGCACCCGGACCCACGTATTTTGTATGGGGAAGCGCTGCGCCGGGGCGCCACTCCAAACAGCAGTGGCGAAAACAGCCGCGCCGGCCAAACCAGCTGCACTGGCCACCCGTGGAGCTCCTCCCCCTGGGAATCTCCTGGTCTGTTGGCAATAAAAATCCATCTGGGAATGTGGTGTCCACTCACCCTCCATGCTTTCACTGGGAGCTGCAATCCTCAGCTGCTCCTAATCGGCCATCTTGGATCGTCTCCGGTAATATGAATTTCTAAAACAGCACAGTCTTTGACGTGGTAATATTATTTCTGGTATCCCATTCTAAAGAACTCTATCACATACAAAGATATATTATTTATAACAGCAAAATTTTGAAAACAGCTTAAAAATTCAACAATAAGAAAATTACTAAAAACTAATGGCCTGAGAAAGTGCTTATTACTCAATATGAAATGAAAAAAAGCAGAACCCAACTCTACATACACAATAAGATTTCAACTTTATAAATCATGTACTTTGTGTGTGTATGTATGTATAGAAGAAAGAGAGGTAAAGTAAACATACCAAAACGCTATTAGTAATGATTTTTCTAGTTTTAGGATTGTGCATAATTATTTTCATCTTCATACTTTACTTTTATGATTTTTAGAACTAGAATGGATTAAAATCTCTCTTAAAAAGTAAGATTTTTTTATAATGTAGGAAAGTAACATCCCTTCTCAAAATTTATTCCAAAGAAATAATACTCAATTTATAGGGAACATTATGCACAAGGAAATTTATCGCAGAATTATTCATAATCTTAAAAATTGCCAATAATGATAATGACCATTAATAAAAGGGATAGCTACTGCAACATCTCTACAATAGAATATTACATTCATGTAAACAAATACTATGATGATGATGATATAAAAAAATTTAAATAGAGAAGGGTCATCAAATGGTATGAAAAGTTTGATTAAAATTGTTAAATGTATACAGATATATGTGCACATAGTGTATTTTGTTGAATTGCAAACACTAATATTTATGTTATTTCTGTGTTCAATGGTGAGTGAAATTTTTATTTACCTTTCTTTTCAAGCTTTTTTAATGAATCCTTATTTTTTTATGATAAATCTTTGCTTGATATTAGACAAAAGGCCAAGAAGCTTTATTTAGAAGACAAACCATAATATCTGAATAAAGAAACAATAATGAGCACAATCATTCTTTCAATTCTTTATATTTTTTTCTTAATGTCTAATCATTTGTGTGGATGCAAGTCCTCACTCAGCCTCATTTTAAGCACGAGTGTCAGTGTTTATCAGGGAAGTTTCATGCGTTTCCATTTTGAGTTTATAAGGAGTTGAGTTAATGGACTAAATGAGTCCATTCACATTTCAGGATGTATGCATGAGAAACATCTTCCCTAAGTTCATTTGTGTGGACCTTGCCTTTTGTAGGTATCCTCAGAGGTAGAGACCATTTTTAACGATGACACACATTTGATTATACATGTCAAGGTAAATTTGCTTTAAAATTCTCAATCTTTTATAACAATACCTCATATATGATATATGATATAAGCCTGATGAGACACAGATTTGATATCTTATGAGATAGTTTTATTCTATAATAGGTTCTCATGTATGTTATCAAATGATCACAATAAAGATGTATGCATTTAAGAACCATTTTTCTGTGCAATAGAATTCATGCGCTATAGGAATCCTAGCTACTCTGAAGGCCGAGGCAGGAGAATTGCTTGAATCTGGGATGTGGAGGTTGCAGTGAGCAGAGATCGCACCACTGCACTCCACCCTGGGAGACATAGCAATACTCTGTCTTAAAATAAAATAAAATAAAACATAAAATAAAGCTACCACCTTTCAGAAAGGACATTTTGTCTGATTCTTAGTTTTATTTCTTCAGTTAAGATAATAAAACTGTTTTGCAACTGTTCATTTCATTGGGATGGGACAAGGGAAAAATAAAGAAAGCAACATGACTGTGGAAATTTCCCTCAATAAAATGAACAAAGCATCCATGGAAATGGTGACTTGCTCTAGAGAGGTCTTTGGGTTATGCCCTTTCTTTGCCATTATCAAAATCTATATATTTCACTTCACCCATTGCCAAAAAAAAAGTGGGAGGAAAGAAATAGGCCACAAAAAATGAAAAATTGAAGATGAAATATACATACATGTAAAATCTCATTGGATAAAACACATAAATAGTGGGAAACGTCATTTTAATTACTACCTTGTGAATACAAAAGTATTTGACTTAATACTAATTATCTTGATACTGGCACTGAACCATAACTAATGTCAAAAACTTGCAAAAATTCAAAGAAAACCACTCATAATACAATGTGTCCTAACATCAAGGTCATTATCTAATAATGAGGATTTTATCCACTTACATAATTTATGTGTAAATGAAGAATATGGATGCTTTACGTTTCTGAAGGAAAGAAACTTCTACCAATTCCAAGTTTCTGATCCCAGGCAGTGCTTTTATTAATATAATACCAAATGATATCATATTTCCAAAAAAACCTCTTGAGAGTGACTTGAGACCTGCACCACTCTCTCTAAGAATAGCCAATTACTCCTTTTCACACTTCCTTCTGAGCTGGATAAAAATTATTCATCTCCAATTTATCAGCAAATACATTATAGTTCTGGAACCATGAGTGAAAGAAGCTTTTCCTTAAATTGGCAACTCTCAGAGCACTGGTCTTTTCTAAAGGTTAGAAAATTTAGCCCCCATTCCCTTTCTGTGGATCCGTTTGAAGATTTTATCTGAAGAAGCAGTCTACCTGCTGTTGTCTCGTCCTCTTTACCTTGGGTTGTAGGGTCAGTTTTCTATTTTCAATTCAGTGGAAATATATGTCTTTCAAACCAGTGTCAAGATACTCAGATGGGGTCACGAGAAAGTGTTAAGTGGAGTCACCTAGACTGATGCTGTAGAACTTCAGACAGGTTTTCAGAAAAGATGGCTTTGAATGTTAGGTAGGCTAGACTTGTGAATTGAGTGAACAAGCCTCCCTCAACTTCTGCTGTCATTTCATCTGGTTTTTTAAAGATCCACTGCAAAGCTGCCAGAGCTCTAACAGCTAATTGACATTAACAGCAAGTGTGAGGGAGTCAAAAGACCATTTATTAAATCACTAAGATCAAAGAAACATAAGTTCAATGTGCTGAGGTGCCTACTGTACAACAGGCACACATAATTTCACTTGTTAATTTCTCACTACAACCCTATAATTTTTAAAAAGTATTTGTTCCTATTACATAGATGAGAAAACTGAAGATCAGAAATGGTGCAAAGCTTACCTAAAGTCACCAAGCTTCCAAGTAAGCGGCAGAGACGGGGTGGAAACTTTGTTTTGTTTGTCGTCAGGATCCCTGCTTTTTTACAATCTACCTAAGAAGGAATGATATTCCAGCACATGAAGTTCTATGTTCACACTGGGAGGTCAGATAATAAAGAAATCACTGAACCTCTGAATTAAAAGGCTCAAATGGGGTCATTATTGTGAAGAACTGAGGAAGTTATATCCTGCCATGAATAATTCTGTGTATTGCGGTTTTCTAATGGGAGGCACACAGAGCGGAGGTGAAATATAGGAGTGGGGGACAAAATAAAGATCAGAGTTCAAAAGAAGAAGAGGAAAATTCATACAGTGGAGGAAGAGCAGCTTAGAATGTCCTATAAACAGATAAATGCAGACCAGCTCAGAACTGTGTTTTCAGCCCTTGTTCAAATGCAGCTGGTTTCAGGCTGCAGGTAGTAATAGCCAAGTTTTCACCTTCACATTTATGCCCAGCTTTTCCCCTAGAAGATCATTCTTTGAGTCGAAAGAAATAGGAGTCAGAAGCTGTGCAGTGGTGCATGCCTGCTCAGCTTATTAAAACATAGGAAGAAGGCAATATTTCACCCCCCAGAAATAAAAAAAGATAGACAAGTGAGAGCAGCTAATCCATCGGAAGAAATTAGCAGGCAGAGTATGTAGCTGTTTGAAATGATGAACGAGGCTGAAATAGCTACACAGGCTAACATCCAGTGGGATAATTACTCCAAGCTCTCAGGCTAAAATCTGTCTTGGAGGAACTGGGAGGCTTTGATGACTCAATTTCAATGGGCATGCTTATGAAATACATAGTAAAACCTATTAAAATTGAAATTGTTCTTGGTAGGTATTCTGTGACTAGGCTGCTGACCCTGTCAGGCAGCTTTTAATAAGGTACACACTATTTTTATTCTCAAAAGTGGCACGTACTTTAGCTGCCCACATACTCAGTTTTAACCCTATGATAACTTGCTCCATGATTTTTCCACATATGTGTACTGAGAGTACTCGTATTATTCTTAAATAAAATGGTGAGTTTCCGAATGAATGCGGACATTGCTGGCTTTTGCTATAACAAAAGCTGCTGCTTCTATTATTCTATTAACTGGTTTTCCAGCTTCATATTTGTTATTTGTTGACAAGATTAATCATATTTAACATTCATGGAAATATATAATAATGTTTCCTTTATGCATATTTGCTAATCTTAAAAAATCCTTTGTTTTCCCACTGGTGGTTATTGTGTTATGCCATGACCATCATTAGGCTATTCATGTGGAATATGTCCAACTGTAATCCAAAATAATCCTTGTACTTCTATATGAATTAGAATTGACTTGATTCTTCTATCTACATGCCTAGGCATAATTGTTTTAAGGAAAGTATCAAAGGTAAGGAAGAAGCTAGAGGATATCTGGGGCCATACTACTCAAGTGTGATCTCCAGAACAGCAAATAGGTGTCCGGGAATTTGTAAGAAACGCAGAATCTCAGGCCCCTCTAATTCCATTGAATTAGAATTTGCATTTTTACAAGATTCCCTGGGTAATACACATGCACTTTCAAGTTTCAGAGGCACAGAATTCTCATGCACAACCAAGATTTCTATGATCATTTATCTTTCAAGCAACTTTGTGCTCAGCCAAACCTTTTTCAAAACATTTTGAGGGACGAAAGTCTCTGTGCTCTTAGAGATGTGCCCCCACCTGTATTACGTTCTAATTTGTTCTTTTTGGTCTTTTGTTTGAGATGGTGTCTTGCTCTGTGGCCCAGGCTGGAGTGTAGTGGCACGATCTCAGCTCACTGCAGCCTCTACCTCGCATGCTCAAGGGATCCTCCTACCTCAGCCCCAAGTAGCTGGGACTATAGGCATATGCCACAATGCCAGGCTAATTTTTGTATTTTTTGTAGATGGTATTTTGTCATGTCACCCAGGCTAGCCTCTAACTCCTGGACTCAAGCCATCTGCCCATCTTGGCCTCCCTACGTGCTGGGATTACAGGCATGAGCTATCATATCTGGCCTAGATTCAGTCCTTTTAAGTGAATATTTGCTACTGATTTATAGAGCCTATAGTAAGAGCCTCTTAAGGTTATCCTTACGGATATATGTCTGAGCCCAACCTTTTTTGAGCTTCTTCCATGCTATACATCCCATACCAACACTCATCACCCTTGCTTCAATTTTCCTCCAAGTCACTCTCCCTCATTCTACAAGCTGATTGATCCAACACTATCGCTAAATGCCAATATACCTTCACCTTCACTCCTTTTTAGCTACACATTTTTATAGCCACTTCTTGGAATTTTTTGGCATTTGTTTTTCATCTATCAGATCCATAATCCTGGAAGTCTTAAATTCTCTAACCATAACAACTTGGCCTTCCAGCAGTCTCTGCACTCTACTGCATGGCGATCTCCAATGCCATGAATTCTTCTTGGCCTCTTCATTTTAAACTCAATCTGGACTCTGTGGTTGAATACAGGAACTACTATGAACTTACTTTCTCACTAGCCTCTCAATTTCCTTTCACATGTGAATCTCTTGCACCAAGCCTCCCAAATCCAAGCTCTGGACCTAGGTACCTGCTAGAGGAAAATCAAGCAATCACACGGTTCTGGCAAGTGTATAATTTCAGATCTCTGCTGCAACTGTTACATGGTTTGACAATGTTAGAGGAAAATCAAGCAGTCACACAATTCTACAAAGTGTATAATTTCAGACCTCTGCTGGGACTGTGATATGGTTTGGCTGTGTCCCCACCCAAAGCTCACCTTGAATTGTAATAATCCCCATGGGTCAAGGACAGGGCCAGGGGTAGATAACTGAATCATGGGTGCGGTCTCTCCCATACTGTTCTTGTGGTAGTGCATAGGTCTCACGAGATCTGATGTTTTATGAATGGGAGTTCCCCTGAACAAGTTCCCTTGCCTGCACCATGTAAGATGGGACTTTGCTCCTCCTTGCCTTCTACCATGATTGTGAGGCCTCCACAGCAATGTGGAACTGTGAGTCCACTAAACCTCTTTCCTTTACAAATTGCCCAGTCTTGGGTATGTCTTTATTAGCAGCCTGAGAATGGACTGATACAGACTGCAACACCACTTTTATTCAAACATTTTCCTGTCTTTGATCAATTTACTCTTTCATTTCCCTCAACATACCAAACCTTTGTACCATCCTTGAATGCTCTTTTTAACCCCCACCCCTGCCTAATCTTCAAAAGCTTATCATACCTACTACACTACTGCATACATAAAATCAAGGCATTCTATTCTCACTCATTCCTATCTTTTTTCTTTCAGTTTTAGAGAAAAGAAAGTCTCCTTTCTCTTCAAGCCTTGTCAATGTTCTTAACCCCTTCTCCTCCTGCCCTCTCCCAGACAAAAAAGAAAGAACTGACCTTCTCCTCATAGCTGTCTATGTTCAGTGTAATTCTCCCTTTGAATCAAAATTTCTCTAAAGTATAGTTTTCATTTTGTATTCTCAATGTGCAGTTCAACTTCTGCATGTCTGACTTGCATCTCCTGATTGCACTTTTTAAAATTCCACCTTCTTACTGCCAAATTGGCATTTTATATTTCTCTATGGCATTTGATACCTGTGTCTATTTTAGTAGCACGCAAACTCTCCATTCTGCTGGCTGTCCTCTCTTCTCTAGCCACGTCTTCCTTCTTGCTCATAAGCTCCTCTTCTCCTACCTTTAAATGTTGGCTTTTATGTAATACATTTATCTCAAGGCTTAACTGGCTTGTTATATTGTTCCTGAGTGACCAGATTTACCCTCTTCTCTTGGTTTTGGCAACTCTCTGTATGCAAATAACTAACACATTCATACCTTTAGACCAGACCTCAGGTTCATTTATTCAAACCCCCTGCTGGATATGTCAATCTAGATATTACTCAAGCACCCAAAACTCAACGTCCAATAGAAACCTGTCTTTCCCCAAACTTCTTCTGTATCTCCAATCTTCCTTCATGGTACTCTCATCGACAACAACCCCAAAGATAGAAGTTATTCTTGATTCCTCCTCAAACAATCAATTATCAAGGCCTTAAATATTTCTGAACTCTAATTTTTACTTGCTCTTCCTACGAGTTTAAGTCATTTTCTCTCATGAAGATTTTTACAAAAACCTCCTGCTTCTATTCTTGACTTCTCAAACTCAACTTTCACAAGTCTGGCAGGGTCCAATATTCACTAAGTAATTTATTTCACAAATATCATGGACCACAAATATTTATATTTACAGTACAGGGGGAAAGATTATTAGTGACTAGGTAAAGATGGTAGCAATATACAATTATATACTATATTAAATTCTAGCAGGGTTTGGCCATTTGTTTTGAAAATTCTAGCAGGGGTTGGCCATTTGTTTGGAATCAACCACATTTTTATGTGGTTGAAAAAAAATGTTGCCAGGTGCCAGCAGGTCACACTTGTAATCCCAGGACTTTGGGAGGCTAAGGCAGGAGGATTGCTTGAGCTCAGGAGTTCAAAACCAACCTGGGCAACACAACAAGAACCTGACTCTGCAATAATAATAATAGCCAGGCATAGTGGTGTGTGCCTATAAGCTGAGGTAAGAGGATCGCTTGAGCTTAAGAGGTTGAGGCCACAGTGAGTTATGATCACACCACTGCACTCCAACTTGGCTGACAGACGGAAGGAAGGAAGGAAGGAAGAAAGGAGAGAGAGAAAAAGAGAAAGAGAAAGAGAAAAAGAGAAAGAGAAAGAGAAAAAGAGAAAGAGAAAGAGAAAAAGAGAAAGAGAAAGAAAGAGAGAAAGAAAGAAAGAAAGAAAGAAAGAAAGAAAGAAAGAAAGAAAGAAAGAAAATTTAGTGACACATGAAAATTCAAATTCAGTGTCCAAAATAAAATTTTGCTGGAATCCAGCCATGCTCATTCATTTATGTGTTGTCTATGGATGCTTTATGCTATAACAGCATAGTTGAATAGTTGTGATACAGACTGTCTGGCCAGACTATCTGGAAATTCAGACATCTGAAAGTTTTACTATCTGACCCACTATAGAAAAAAATGGTATCTGTTATGGCATTTCTAAAATTTAATCATACAGTAGCCCCAAAGAAAAGAAAAATGATTTAGAGGTTTTTATAGTTTATAGACTCTAAAATGCTTATTTTATGTATCTTCAAATAATACTTAGTTTACTAGACTTTAAATATAAAAGTTACCTCTGTAGTTATTCAATAAATGTTTGTTGAGTACCTATGTGTAGCAAGTACTTTTCTAGGCACTGAACATACAAAGATAACAAATATAGGCTGAAGAACTAGAAAAATAATCTCCATAAAATTAACCAAGATTATGGAAAAGTTTACAGAAGATTAAGGGTTATGAAAGACAGAAGAGAGTCCTTAGCCAAACAGGAATGTTCAGGTAAGTCTTCCTGATGGAAGGGAGCACTTAACTAGAACTGGAAACAGCATGTTCTCACTCAACCCAGTTACTCTAATAAAAGTAATTCATGCCAGGCGTGGTGGCTCACGCCTGTAATCCCAGCACTTTGGGAGGCCAAGGCGGGTGGATCGCCTGAGGTCAGGAATTCGAGACCAGCCTGGCCAACATGGAGAAACCCCGTCTCTAGTGAAAAAAAAAAAAGGTAATTCATTTCTTATATTCATTTATTCTTGTCAAGAAGTCATAGGAATTATCTCTTTTTAAAAATGATAACATTTTAAATATGTTGAAACCAGACAAATCGGAAAGCTTTCATTACTACACAACTGTTTGAAGACTAGTATTTTCATCAGGTTAATGGCCATTGCCATTTGAGCCTACAATCATAATGGATATGGAAAATAACATAAATCTGATGAATGGCGCAGAACGAAAATATTTTATACTTGTTCACTGGGTATGTGTGTCAGATAACTGTACATTTACTACTCTCACATCTCAATTAATTCATTCAGGATGACTGAATATTAGTGAAAATAAAAAAATGCAAACACTATAAAAATGTTACCTGAAAGAGTATTTCATTACCTACAGAATGTAGAAGACATTGCTCTTATTAGTGTCTTCCACTAAATTAGGGATTTATGCTGTTGGACTATTTGTGGCTTAGTCAAAGCTCATAAAATAGACAGTAGCCAATAATGGAGAGGAAGGATTTATTAGCAAAGAGCCAAGTTTCCCGTCCTTTTTTTATGTCATGTTGTCAGAAATTACTTAGACACATTTTTTCATATTTCCTTCAGGAAATAGGAGAGAATATGTATTTTTTAAAAGTCACTGACTTTTTAAAGAGAGTACATTTAAATGTAAAGATCCTCAAGCTTTTATACTGGCCACTAAAATTTCATTTGCACTGATCCAAGTACCAGCTGGAGAGACACTTAAGTAGCATGATTTTTAAAATTATTTATCATTTCTTCCTTGGGTTATACTTGCTAAGTCCACCATCTAGATGAACTTAAAGAGGAGCTGAGTTCTTGACTGGAATGCATGTTAGCAGACAAGATCAGAACTGGGAAAGAGTCATAATAAGTCATCCAAAATACTGTGCTATTATCCACCTACCACAGTGGACAGTAGCTGCACGTCAGTCTGAGCATGCTGAGTGTTCCCATATGTATCATTGACTTTCTCAGGCCCCATCAGTTTCCAACACTGAAGCTTTGTCTATGCAATATGGATATGTTGGACAAATTGACAATGACTTGCTTAGAAATCAACAGAACTTGAAAGTGGGATAGATATAAAGGTTGCAGAGGAACGAGTGATTCAGAATGACTATGAAAGTCTAACTGACCATTCTAATTCAGCAAACATTTGTTTTATAATTTCTTGATACTATAGTTTCCAAGGCTTTGTCTAAAGCCGAGACATTTAAGGGATCTTTAGGTAACACAGTTCTTTTTCCTAGGAATATATATCTATATTCCTAGGAAAAAGAACTGTGTTACCTAAAGTATATATATATATACTTTAGGTAACACACTTTAGGTAAAGTATATATATCTATATAGATATAGATATAGATATAGATAGATATATATACTTTAGGTAACACAGTTCTTTTTCCTAGGAAAATATATATATGTATATTTTTTCTTTTTTTTAAATTAAAATAATTTTTAAAGCTTCTTCTTTTTTTTTGGAGACAGGGTCTCACTCAGTCACCCAGGCTGGAGTGCAGTGGCACAGTCATGGCTCAACACAGCCTTGACCTCCCAGGCTTATGTGATTCTCCCACCTCAACCTCCTGAGTAGCTAGGAGTACAGGTGTCCATCACCATGCCCAGCTCATTTTGTATTTGTTGTAGAGACATGGATTTTCCATGTTGTCCAGGCTGGTCTTGAACTCCTGGACTCAGCGACCTCCCAAAGTTCTAGGATTACAAGCGTGAGCCGCCACACCCAGCTGGACTTTCTATATTTTTAACAGACTACTTTATTTAAATTTTAGTATAAATGATGCTCTTACTTAAAACATAATGCAGAACATAATGTGTAAAAATATTATATCCTCATTCAAAAACACATTTTTTTTTTTTTTTTTAGCGACAGGGTCTCACTGTGTTGGCCTGGCTGAAATGCAGTGTCTATTCTCAGGCACCATCATAGTGCACTGCAGCCTCAAACTCCTGGCCTCAAGCATGCTCTTACCTCAGCCTCCTGGGTAGCTGGGATTACGGGCCTGCCCCATTATGTCTAGTAAGAAAACACTTTAAAAACACATTCATGCAAAAAAAAAAAAACAAAAAAAAAACCACATTCATGCCTTAGAAATAATATTAGGTATCATATGCCTTGGAAATAATATAACCTAAAGCACATATATCCTTTAGTAAAGAATAGCATAGGCCGGGCATGGTGGCTCACGCCTGTAATCCAAGCACTTTGGAGGCCAAGGCGGGCGGATCACCTGAGGTTGGGAGTTCAAGACCAGCCTGACCAACATGGTGAAACTCTTTTTTTTAAATAAATAAATAAATAAATAAATAAATAAAGAATAGCATAGAATGTCATAACATTTATATTTTAAATAATTTGATTAAATTACCTTAAATTTTCTGACTCAACCTTATTTAATAATTAAAATGTTTTAAAGTACATAGAAAATATTGGCCCTAATTCATGTGATTGAAGTTGCAAACTTGAGTTTTAATTTTAAAATTTCTAAGATCTTAGAAATATCCAATAGAAGTATCATTCCTTGAAACAAAAATATTTATTCAGTGCCTATTATACGTAAATTAGTGTGATAGCTAATTGAATATACACAAGGGTCTGAAGTTACATATCATCTAGTGATAGAACAACAACTCAAATAGGATGTATTGGACCGAATATAACAATTAGATAGGCTTTTTCTTTGTCAGAATTGCAAAACTTATTTACTTATTTAGTTATGTATTTATCTTAAAAATTAATGTCTTATACATTATCAAATATATTACACTCTAAAAAAATCTGTTCACTTCATGTAAGAATATGCTGTGTTAATATCCTAATATGATATTATGATTTTGAAGGCTTAAAAAATACCTTTATCGGCCGGGCGCGGTGGCTCACGCCTGTAATCCCAGCACTTTGGGAGGCCGAGGCAGGTGGATCACGAGGTCAAGAGATCGAGACCATCCTGGTCAACATGGTGAAACCCCGTCTCTACTAAAAATACAAAAATTAGCTGGGCATGGTGGCACGTGCCTGTAGTCCCAGCTACTCGGGAGGCTGAGGCAGGAGAATTG
>PVKV010040480.1:0-12207 GCA_004027835.1 Alouatta palliata
AAAATTCAGATGTGGGGCTCTGTGGTCTGCTCACGTGCCTAGTAGAACAGGATGTTAAGTAGGGTGGGACGAGAAGCACACAGGGCTGTGCCACTGCCTGCTGTTCATCGCTGGGCCTCGGGTGGTTGGAGGCTTCCGTGTACAGACAGCCAGGGCTCCACAAATGCCAGGGGCTGGCGGAAACGCCCCTAGCTGTTCTGTTGCCCATGTTGGCAGCTGAAGTGTTGATGGACTGCTTTCCCCACCACAGAGTCAAGTATGAAAAGAGAGCAATGGTGGGAAAAATGCTGAAATTACTGGAGATTTCTTCCTCTCTACCATGGAATTTATTCTTATCAGAAAAAAAGCAAACATGGTGACAAGCCCTGTCTGTGCCGTGACTCAGATGAGCTAATACTTTAGGGCCTCTTGAGAAGTGCGGCCCGAATGAGGTTTCAGCTCACGCTGCTGGCCTCAGCATTGGCTGAAGTGGGCTTCATGATAAAGAGCCTGCCTGGCCCTGTCGAGGCGTGTTTCTGTTTAAGCCGCAGAGGGTGGAGGAGGGGAACGTGAGAAGACTGGGCCATGGAAGCGAGAATCATTCCTGAATTTCCACTTTAAACAGTACTAGTATCTTTCTCCCAGTAACTTTCAACTCAGCTCACTTACAGCTCAGAAGCAGTCAGCCGCCAGGTTTAGCACTTTGAGAAATGTGAAGGAAATGTCTGCTTTGCTTTCTGTACTCAGGAGTCTTAATGATGTGGTTCTGGAAAAGAACGTGTATGTAGAACAGCCAGATATGACACTGTATAATTAGGTGCTTGAATTTGCTCAAGAAATAGTTTGTACTGTAGGAATTTAGAGATTAAGATGAGGCTGGGAGTGGCTTGAAGACTGGTTTCCTGCTCTGGCTTCTGCCCTTCCAGTTTGTCCTAACTTCTGATACTTAAGTGACCTTCCTACCACGTAGGTCTGCGGTGCCATCTCCTGCTTTATATGCCAGAACCTTGGACGGCTCCCCTTGCGTGAAATTCTGCGGCACTCTAAAAAGGCCTCTGATGACCTGCTCCTCATTCTCCAGCCTTGTCTCCTTTCCCTCCCTTCTTCCATCTGACATATTTTGGTGATAGTCCTGCTCCCCTGGCCCATACATGCACTGTGCAGATCCTTTGCTCTGGCACCGCCTTTGTGGAGAAAGGGTAAACGAGAAATATATTTTACCTTCCTATTGGTTTGGGGTTAGGAAAGAGGCAGATATGATAGGAAGGGGACTAGCATATTTGCTAATAGCTTACTGGGGCCAGGCTTACAATCTTAGTCATTTTATCCTCCTGGCAAGGCAGCTTTTATCCTGACTTTTTATAGGGGAAGAACCTGGGGGCTCCCAGGGATTATAACATTTACACCAGTAAGTGATGGAGCCAGATTTTATGGACCTAAGTCTCCTGTTCCTCCTGCCATGTTTCTTATCCATCTTTGAGTAAGATGAATGCCTTCCATGTGATGAATGCTCAAGCAGTGTTTGGTGCCCCTGAGGAGAACCGCGGTGGTGAAGTGTCCGAGACTCCTGGTGTCTTACCAGTCAAGCCCATAAGGATTTGGTCCCGAACTACTTCTAGGGTCCTGTGTCACTGTTATCCCATCAGCACTCCCTGCCTGGCTTTAGAGCCCTCATTCTGCGCCAGCCACACCCCTGTGCACCTGCTCCCTGCTTCTCCACAGGCTGGGTCTATATCAAGAATGCCCTTCCTTCTCCTTTCCATCTTACCCAGCCTCAGGATCTGATTTAAATTCTACCTCCTTTAGGCTACTTTCCTTTTTTATTTTATTTTTTAAAATTTTTTATTGCATTTTAGGTTTTGGGGTACATGTGAATAACATGCAAGATTGTTGCACAGGTACACACATGGCAGTGTGATTTGCTGCCTTCCTCCCCATCACCTATATCTGGCATTTCTCCCCATGCTATCTCTCCCCAACTCCCCACCCCCTGCTGTCCCTCCCTTTCCCCCGTGACATAACCCAGTGTGTGATGCTCCCCTCCCTGTGTCCATGTGTTCGCATTGTTCAACACCTGCCTATGAGTGAGAATATGCGGTGTTTGATTTTCTGTTCTTGTGTCAGTTTGCTGAGAATGATGGTTTCCAGGTTCATCCATGTTCCTACAAAGGACACGAACTCATTGTTTTTGATGGCTACATAATATCCGTGGTGTATATGTGCCACATTTTCCCTGTCCAGTCGATCACCGATGGGCATTTGGGTTGGTTCCAGGTCTTTGCTATTGTTAACTGTGCTGCAGTGAACATTCGTGTGCATGTATCCTTACAGTAGAATGATTTACAATCCTTTGGATATATACCCAGTAATGGGATTGCTGGGTCAAATAGAATTTCTATTTCTAGGTCCTTGAGGAATCGCCACACTGTCTTCCACAATGGTTGAACTAATTGACACTCCCACCAACAGTGTAAAAATGTTCCTATTTCTCCACAACCTCTCCAGCATCTGTTGCCTCCAGATTGTTTAATGATGGCCATTCTAACTGGCGTGAGATGGTATCTCAATGCAGTTTTGATTTGCATTTCTCTAATGACCAGTGATGATGAGCATTTTTTCGTATGTTTGTTGGCCTCATGTATGTCTTCTTTTGTAAAGTGTCTGTTCATATCCTTCGCCCACTTTTGAATGGGCTTGTTTTTTTCTTGTAAATCTATTTTAGTTCTTTGTAGATTCTGGTTATCAGCCCTTTGTCAGATGGGTAGATTGCAAAATTTTTTTCCCATTCTGTTGGTTGCCTATTCACTCTATTGACTGTTTGTTTTGCTGTGCAGAAGCTTTGGAGTTTGATTAGGTCCCATTTGTCTATTTTGGCTTTTGTTGCCAATGCTTTTGGTGTTTTGGTCATGAAGTCCTTGCCTATGCTTATGTCCTGAATGGTTTTGCCTAGATTTTCTTCTAAGATTTTTATGGTGTTAGGTCTTATGTTTAAGTCTTTAATCCATCTGGAGTTAATTTTAGTGTAAGGTGTCAGGAAGGGGTCCAGTTTCTGCTTTCTGCACATGGCTAGCCAGTTTTCCCAACACAATTTATGAAACAGGGACTCCTTTCCCCATTGCTTGTTTTTGTCAGGTTTGTCAAAGATCGGATGGTAGTAGATGTGTTGTGTTGCCTCGGAGGCCTCTGTTCTGTTCCATTGGTCTATATATCTGTTTTGGTACGAGTACCATGCTGTTTTGATTACTGTGGCTTTGTAGTATAGTTTGAAGTCTGGTAGTGTGATGCCTCCAGCTGTGTTCTCTTTGCTTAGCATTGACTTGGCTATGCAAGCTCTCTTTTGGTTCCATATGAAGTTTAAGGTGGTTTTTTCCAGTTCTGTGAAGAAGTCATTGGTAGCTTGATAGGGATAGCATTGAATCTATAAATTACTTTGGGCAGTATGGCCATTTTCATGATATGGATTCTTCCTAGCCATGAGCATGGAATGTTTCTCCATCTGTTTATGTCCTCTCATTTTGTTCAGCAGTGATTTGTAGTTCTCCTTGAAGAGGTCCTTTACGTTCCTTGTTAGTTGTATTCCTAGGTATTTTATTCTCTTTGTAGCAATTGTGAATGGCAGTTGGTTCTTTATTTGGCTCTCTTTAAGTCTGCTATTGGTGTATAGGAATGCTTGTGATTTTTGCACATTGATTTTGTATCCTGAGACTTTGCTGAAGTTGCTTATCAGTTTCAGGAGATTTTGAGCTGAGACGTTGGGGTCTTCTAGATATACAGTCTTGTCTTCTGCAAATAGAGACAGTTTGACTTCCTCCTTTCCTATTTGAATACCCTTTATTTCTTTTTCTTGCCTGATTGCTCTGGCTAGAACTTCCAGTACTATATTGAATAGGAGTGGTGAGAGAGGACATCCTTGTCTAGTGCCAGATTTTAAAGGGAATGCTTCTAGTTTTTGCTCATTCAGTATAATATTGGCTGTTGGTTTGTTGTAAATAGCTTTTATCGTTTTGAGATACGTTCCATCAATAGCTAGTTTACTGAGGGTTTTTAGCATAAAGGGCTGTTGAATTTTGTCAAAGGCCTTCTCTGCATCAATTGAGATAATCATGTGGTTTTTTCTTTGGTTCTGTTTATGTGGTGAATTACGTTTATAAATTTGTGTATGTTGAACCAGCCTTGCATCCCCGGGATAAGCTTTTTGATGTGCTGTTGCAATCAGTTTGTCAGTATTTTATTGAAGATTTTTGCATCTATGTTCATCATGGATATTGGCCTGAAGTTTTCTTTTCTTGCTGAGTCTCTGCCAGGTTTTGATATCAGGATGATATTGGTCTCATAAAATGATTTGGGAAGGATTCCCTCTTTTTGGATTGTTTGGAATAGTTTCAGAAGGAATGGTACCAGCTCCTCTTTGTATGTCTGGTAGAATTCGGCTGTGAATCCATCTGGACCTGGGCTTTTTTTGGGTGGTAGGCTCTTAATTTCTGCCTCAACCTCAGACGTTGTTATTGGTCTATTCAGGGTTTCGACTTCTTCCTGGTTTAGGCTTGGGAGGATGCAAGTGTCCAGGAATTTATCCATTTCTTCCAGGTTTACTAGTTGATGTGCATAGAGTTGTTTGTAATAGTCTCTGATGATGGTTTGAATTTCTGTGGAATCTGTGGTGATATCCCCTTTATCAGTTTTTATTGCATGTATTTGATTATTTTCTCTTTTTTATTAATCTGGCTAGTGGTCTATTTTGTTGATCTTTTTGAAAAGCCAGCTCCTGGATTTATTGATTTTTTTGAAGGGTTTTTCGTGTCTCTATCTCCTTCAGTTCTGCTCTGATCTTAGTTATTTCTTGTCTTCTGCTAGGTTTTGAGTTTTTTTGATCTTGCTCCTCTAGCTCTTTCAATTTTGATGATAGGGTATCAATTTTAGATCTCTCCTTGCTTCTCATGTGGGCATTTATTGCTATATATTTTCCTCCAGATACTGCTTTAAATGTGTCCCAGAGATTCTGGTTTGCTGTGTCTTCATTCTCATTGGTTTCGAAGAACATCTTTATTTCTGCCTTCATTTCATTGTTTATCCAGTCAACATTCAAGAGCCAGTTGTTCAGTTTCCATGAAGCTGTGCGGTTCTGAGTTAGTTTCTGAATTCTGAGTTGTAACTTGATTGCACTGTGGTCTGAGAGACTGTTATGATTTCCGTTCTTTTGCATTTGCTGAGGAGTGATTTACTTCCAATTATGTGGTCAATTTTAGAGTAGGTGTGATGTGGTGCTGAGAAGAATGTATATTCTGTGGATTTGGGGTGGAAAGTTCTATAAATGTCTATTAGGTTTGCTTGGTCCAGTCTTGAGTTCAAGTCCTGGATATCTTTGTTAATTTTCTGTCTCTTTGATCTGTCTAATAATGACAATGGAGTGTTAAAGTCTCCCACTATTATTGTGTGGGAGTCTAAGTCTCTTTGTAAGTCATCAAGAACTTGCTTTATGTATCTGGGTGCTCCTGTATTGGGTGCGTATATATTTAGGATCATTAGCTCTTCTTGTTGCATTGATCCTTTTACCATTATGTAATGTCCCTCTTTGCCTCTTTTGATCTTTGTTGGTTTAAAGTCTATTTTATCAGAGATGAGAATTGCAACTCCTGGTTTTTTTTTGCTCTCCGTTTGCTTGGTAAATCTTCTTCCATCCCTTTATTTTGAACCTTTGTGTATCTTTGCATGTGAGATGGGTTTCCTGGATACAGCACACTGATGGGTTTTGGCTTTTTATCCAGTTTGCCAGTCTGTGTCTTTTGATTGGGGCATTTAGGCCATTTACATTTAGGGTTAATATTATGTGTGAATTTGATCCTGCCATTTTGATGCTAGCTGGCTGTTTTGCCCATTAGTTGATGCAGTTTCTTCATTGTGTTGATGCTCTTTACTATTTGGTATGTCTTTGGAGTGGCTGGTACTGGTCGTTCCTTTCTATGTTTAGTGCCTCTTTCAGGAGCTCTTGTAAAGCAGGACTGGTGGTGACGAAATCTCTGAGTACTTGCTTATTCACAAAGGATTTTATTTTTCCTTCACTTATGAAGCTTAGTTTGGTTGGATGTGAAATTCTGGGTTGAAAGTTCTTTTCTTTAAGGATGTTGAATATTGGCCCCCACTCTCTTCTGACTTGTAGGGTTTCTGCTTAGAGATCTGCTGTGAGTCTGATGGGCTTCCCTTTGTGGGTAACCCGACCTTTCTTTCTGGCTGCCCTGAGCATTTTCTCCTTCATTTCAACCCTGGTGAATCTGACGACTATGTGCCTTGTGGTTGCTCTTCTTGAGGAATATCTTTGTGGTGTTCTCTGTATTTCCTGGACTTGAATATTGGCCTGCCTTGCTAGGTTGGGAAAGTTCTCCTGTATAATATCCTGAAGAGTGTTTTCCAGCTTGGATTCATTCTCTCTGTCACTTTCAGGTACATCTAACAAACATAGATTAGGTCTTTTCACATAGTCCCATATTTCTTGGAGACTTTGTTCATTCCTTTTTACCCTTTTTTCTATACTCTTGCCTTCTCATTTTATTTCATTGAGTTGATCTTTGACCTCTGATATCCTTTCTTCTGCTTGGTCAATTTGGCTGTTGAAACTTGTGTATGCTTCGCGAAGTTCTTGTATTGTGTTTTTCAGCTCCATCAATTCACTTACATTCCTCTCTAAGTTGGTTATTCTCGTTAGCATTTCATCAAATCTTTTCTCAACGTTCTTAGTTTCTTTGCATTGGGTTAGAACATGTTCTTTTAGCTCACAGAAGTTTCTTATTACCCATCTTCTGAAGCGTGATTCTGTCATTTCATCACACTCATTGTCCATCCAGCCTTGTTCCCTTGCTGGGGAGGAGTTGTGATCTGTTGTAGGAGGAGAGGAGTTCTGGTTTCAGGTGTTTTCCTCCTTTTTGCGCTGGTTTCTTCCCATCTTTGTGGATTTATCTGTGTGTGGTCTTTGTGGTTGGTGATTTTCAGATGGGATCTCTGAGTGGACGTCCAGTTTGTTGATGATGAAGTTATTTCTTTCTGTTTCTTAGTTTTCCTTCTAGCAGTCTGGCCCCTCTGCTGTAGGACTGTTGAGGTCCACTCCCAGCCCTGCTTGCCTGGGGATCACCTGCAGCGGCTGTAGAACAGTAAGGGTTGCTGCCAGTTTCTTCTTCTGCTATCTTTGCCCCAGAAGGTTACCCGCCAGATGTCAGTCTGAGCTCTCTTTTATGAGGTGACTCATTTGTTATACGGGGGTCAGGGAGCTGCTTGAGAGAGTCTGTCCTTTATAGGAGCTCAAGTGCTGAGCTGTGAGCTCTGTTGTTCATTCAGAGTTGCTGGGCAGGTACGTTTAAGTCTGCTGCAGCAGAACTCATAGATGGCTTTTTTTTCCCCAGGTGCTCTGTCCCAGGGTGTTAGGGCTTTATGTATGAGTTTCCCTTGTGCTGCTGCCTTTTTCCTCAGGGCTGCCTTGCCCAGCGAGGAGGCAGCCTAGTCACTGTCTGCCTGCAGAGGCTTTGCTGAGCTGCTTTGGGCTCCGCCCAGCTGCCGTGTGAACTTCCCTGCAGTCCAGTTTATACCAGTGTAGTTAGAACTGCCTCTGCAATGGCAAACTACCTCCGTAGTGGCAGACTGCCTCAGTAATGGCGGACACCCCTCCCCCACAGAGCTGGACCGTCCCGGGTTCAGCTATGCTTGCTGTGAAACTCTCAATCCAGAGCATTTCTGATGGCTGTTTTTTTTTGTGGGGTTGGGACCAGCCGATCCTGATCACCTGGCTCCCTGCCTCAGATCCTTTTTTTATTTTTTTAGTTGAATGGTCGACTGTCTCCCAGGTGCTAAAGCTGCCTGTTGAAAAGGCGCCAGGATCTGTGTGATTTCCTGTTTGGCGACCCACTGCACCGGCTGAAACAGTGGTCTCTGAGGTTCATGGCGCTTTTTTTGCCTGGGAAATCTCCTCGCCTGGCTGCCTGTTTCAGTCCCCTTTTTTAATCAGATGAATGGGCGACTCTGCCTTCCCGGAGCTCCAATTGTCAGCTAAAACGGCACCCAGACCCACGTATTTTGTATGGGGAACCGCCGCGCCCGGGTGCCGGTCAAAACAGCGGTGCCACCGTGCCGGCGAAAACAGCTGCGCTGGCCAAACCAGCCGCGCTGGCGACCCATGAGGCTCCTCTGCCTGGGAATCTCCTGGTCTGTGGGCAATAAAAATCAGTCTGGGAATGTGGCGTCCACTCAACCCTCCGCGCTTTCACTGGGAGCTGCAATCCTGAGCTGCTCGTAATCGGCCATCTTGGATCCTCCACCTCCAGGCTACTTTCCTAATGTTTCCTTTTAAAGCATTTTATTAGAGTACAGAAGAATCATGGTTATAGGATATGGAAAATTCACAGTAATCATTTAAGATCATTCTTGACTAATAGCCACAGGAATGAGTTGACTACTTTGGCCTTTTGAAAATGTCTTATTCACTAATCATCTCTGTGCCTATAACTTTGTTACAAAGAAAAACATGACTTAAATGCTAAACTATTTTTAAAACAAAAATTCAGACAAAGTAAAAAAGTTATTTGCCTTAACCCTTACTTCTATTCTCCATAGGTATCTACCATTAATAATGTTGAGTATCCTTTCAGAAATGATCTATACAAATATGAGCATATATCTGAATATCCTTGTGATACACAAATGGGCCATGTACACGTAATAACCTGAAACTTGCTCTTTTATTTCTTTGTGGTTACATAGTAGGTGTGTATATTTATGGAGTACATGAGATACTTTGATACAAGCATGCAATGTGAAATAAACACATTGTGGAGAATGGGGTATCCATTCTATCAAGCATTTATCTTTTGAGTTATAAACATTTCAATATGCTCTTTGTTTTAAAATATACAATTATTATTGACTATAGGCACCCTGTTGTGCTATCGAATAGTGGGTCTTATTCCTTCTATTTTTTTGTGCCCATTAGCCATCCCTACCTCCTCCCCAACCCTCAGCCTCCCACTACCCTTTTCAGCCTCTGTAACCATCTTCAACTTACTCTTTCTAGTGAATGTCTTTCAGTGTTTTTGTTTTCACATTAGCACACAGATCCACCTCTCAGCTCTAATCCTGAGCTTTCTAGCCCTCAATTGTTCCCTTCTCTGAACTCCTATGATATTTATATATATGAGACTTGTTTTTACTCTTCGTTAATTTTTAAATCAATTTATAATCTGATTATTGTTTATCTTTTGCTTCTTCAATGAGAGTGAACTGTTCAAGGTGTAGAATTGCATTGGTCAATAGGAATACCTACCCACTAGTCACATGTGGCTACTTAAATTTAAATTAAGATTAAATTAAAATTGAATATTCAGTTCCTCAGCCACATTAGCCACATTTTAAGTGCTCAATAGTCACATGGGGCTAATGGCTACACATTGGACAACACAGATTCTTGAATATTTCCATAATCATAAAATGTCCTTTCTGACAGGGCTGATCGAGAGCATTCTCATACATAATTCACTTCCCATACTGTAAATCACTAACCCACAGCTAGAAGATAGACTGAAAATAGTTGTTCCATTCACAATAAAATGAAGACATTAAAATTTTGATAATTCACTTAATTCATTCAAAGAAAAACATAATCTGTTGATGAGAGAATCTCTGTCCTTCATCTTCATTGTAGAATGCTAACCTTGATATCCCATCAAGCTTGAATGTGCTCCCAAATTTTCCATAGGTGTCTATTTCATGTGGCTGGAAGCCCAGGTGTCACAGAGTTCCCAAAACACTCAAAGGGAAAGCAGAAGAATGAGAAGTTGCAGGACAAGTATTACTGAAAGTTTACCATGGTCAGCAGCTAGTGGTCCCTACAGGTTCAAAATGGTGGACTGAACAGATGTATTAACTTCCCTTCTTGCCAAATATGACATCAAAATGAACGTGAAGAGGTCCAAAGAGAATGCATTCGTAGCTGTGCTAAAAACGGGAGAGGGGCATTAGTGGATGAGAGATTTTCTTGGGACTGCATTGAAGGACATATGAGTTCTGCCTGCAGAACAGTTAAGGGGTGAGGCTTCACCCATATATTTGAGATTAAAGGATTTGGAGATTAGGAGTGGATGTAGGGCAGAAGTCAGGGTGATTAAAGGAAAGCCTATTTACTGAACAGGTATGTGGAGAGAATTGAAGCTCCTGCTGTAGATGTTAGTTAATTTATAAGAAACAGGATGGAAATGTGTTGGATGTGCCATCTGTCCACTTGCTCCGTGACCAAGCCTCTGACCATGACCTCTGTGAGGCCTGCAGAGAGAGGGCTCGGTCAGGGTCACAGGCTTGTAGACATACCCCATGTGGGGCTTGCTGTCCACCCCCTCATTCAGGGAGCCAGGACTACTCCCAAGGGGTAGAAAACCCACAGAAGCCACCTGCATTTGGAAACTAGTTCTTCAGTCACTGATGGTGAACAGTTAATTCATGGATACCATATGTCTGAAAGTAACATTTATACAATATAATATTGCTGTTGAGAAAATGGTTGTTTTTAAAAAATCAATCTATAGACAAAACTCGAAAGTGTTCATTATAGTTACAGAATAGAAGGCAAATCCTGCAAGTTTTGGCAAGCCAGAAGTCGAGGGATGGTGAATGGTAAGGCAGAGACAGAAAAATAGAGGACGAGAAAAATATAATGACACTAATGTCTTCATCTTACACAGTGGGAAGCAAAGCGATGCCATCTAAAATGGATGGGTCAAATAGCAGAGGTTTAAGTGTGTGACTCAAAACCATAATGACAGAGGTGGGGAAAAAGGGTCAACTCATGGGCCATATTTGGCACACAGACCTTTTGTGTCTGGCCAGTGGTATTCTCAAAAAGTTTGAGCAAAGATTTGCAAATGGAAAATGTACACATATGATTCATGCATAAGTGGCTTTTCTTTACAAATGAGACCTGGCAATGTGTCCACACGGCCACACTTGCCCAGAGGTGCCACCGCTGTGTCAGGCATTGGTTTCCAGGTCGCTAGAGTCCCCCCCATTCCAAGCCATCTCCTAACACGAAGGACACCTGCCTGTTGCCACTGAGGACTTTGCTTTTCTCCTAGCCAAGTCTACATTCATAATGGGAAAGCAGGAAACGGACAGGAAGGGCCTCATGACATTTCTTGTCGCAGCCCATGTTCCCTGCATGTATTTCCTGCCCAGACTCTGTAGGCGTTTGAGTTAGTGATTATGCTATAAATATCCAATAAAGGATCTAAAAATCAAGCAAGGGACAGTAAGAGGTAGGCACTGTAAGTCAGAGAAATTTCTAATCACTTCTGTGGGACTCTACTAAGCGCATCTAAATTCTTAAATCAAGAAATAGACACAGAGCAAAATAAAATGATTAAAAGAAAAAATAAAAACATTATTTCAAGGGCTATATCTGAGAAGTAATACTATTGCAGGGAGGGGAAAGAGTAAAAAAGAAACCTTTAGCCATTTTACAGCCTCAACTTTCACCTTTTACTTTATACACATTCTTATTGCTTAAAAAAATTTTTAAACAGTAGACAGGAATTACTTCTGTATTTTTTTAAAGCACAATAAAAATGCCTGTAAGAAGACTCAGTACATCTATCTGAGTTCAATGTCCAGATTCTATTTGACAGATAGTCAAAGATGAATACACAGTTTACAGTGAAAGAAGTGTAGACAAAGTCTGGGCATGGAAAAATATATAACACTGCATTAAAAAAAAATTACACGACTCTGCTGGTATTTAAACAAATGGAAATCAAAATACCTTAGAAGTATTTATGCACCTAATAAACTAGCAAAATAAGATACCAAGAGCCCACTGCTGGGGCTGTGAGGAAACAGGTGAGATTTTCCTTTGTTGGACTTACTGATTATTGCTTCAGCCTCCTTGGGGCTTAGATTGGCAGAATGTTACAGGGGCAATAAAACTGTTGATGTGCCTTGCCAAGAATTCTGCTTTTGACACTATAACTTAACTCTTAAAGGAGAAGAAAAAGTTATTACAAAGATGTCCAAAGCACTATTTTTAATAACAAAAGAGGAACTAGTTTGTACTCAAAAGGAGATAGATTATTATACAAACACATCAATATGGCAGATATTACATAATCACCTATCTGTCATCGTGGTAGCTGTATCCATAAATGGAAATGCATGTGAATAACAAAGTGGAAAGAAAAATAGAACAAACTCTGTGCACAGTCCGAT
>PVKV010040481.1:0-12207 GCA_004027835.1 Alouatta palliata
CTCCTGCTTGCCTAGCATAAACTTAGAGGGCTTGTTTCTGTCCCGGGAGGAATCAGATTTCTTCCCATCTTCAAGCATCCCCGTGTAGTGCACCGCGCAGGTCTGGCCGCGCTTCGGGAAGGTGAGCCCGTCTCCTGGGGAGATGGTTTCCACCTGCACTCCCATGGCGGCGGCGGACGCTGGACGGGCGGGCAGCGCGACGGGCGGCGTGGACCGACAGCAAACTGGCGGCGGTTCCACGGCTCTGCCTAGTCCCTCTGCCCTTTGCTCATTTGTTAATCCTGGGATAGCAAGGGCAGTTTCACTGCACAGGCAGTGGCAGAGGCTTTCATTTGTCCTTGGAGGCTGGGCCAAGGAGTTGCTGAGTTGCTATGGGTATGATAGCTTTGGTAGGGGGTAGCTAGAGGCCCGGACCTGGAAGATTTGCTCAGTGAGGAGATAGGGGAACGGGCACCGATGTAACAGTCTGGCCACTTTTCCATAAAGCTGCTGCAGTATGCTTGGAGCCCATTGCAGCTTCTAGTTGCCTTCGATGTTTCAGTACCTGAAGGTACCATCAGCAAAGTCTACAAAACAGTAAAGATGGCAGCCTGTCTCTCCCTCTGGGAGCGTCATCCCAGGAAGATTACAAACCTTTGTCAGTCTGAGGCCATGGACAGGGGTAGCTGGAGGCACCAGTTGGAAGGTCCCACCCAGTGAGAAGGAAGGGATCAGGTACCCACTTAAAGCAGCAGTCTGGCCATATTTTGGTAGAGCAGCTGTGCTGTGTGGAGGATCCCTTCTGCTCCTGGTTGGCTCAGACTCTCCAAAATCTGAAGGCTGGAATGGCTAAGGTACCCAAACAGCAAAGACAGTGACCCACCCCTCATACTAGGATCTCCTTCCTAGGGAAGTTCAATGCCACTATCAGTGGAATTCCAAGCCAGTGGGTCTTATCTTGTGAGGTGCTGTGGAAGTGGGGCCTAAAGGTTGTTGCTGCTCAGGCCCCTGCATTCAGCTTATTTTCTAGGGATGTGTTTGGGGGTCTAACCTCCCACTTTGCCAGAGCTCTACTTTTACTGAAAGCCCAAGCATCTAAGTCTTCAGGATCTCCATCCATTCCTGAATGGCTGCTCTGCTGAGACTCCACATAGCTCTGTCTGTCAGACTGAAAGTCCTGGTGGAGTGGGTTTCAAAAGGAGATCTCCTGGACTGAGGGTAGCAAAGATCCACGGGACAGGAGTGGTTTCCTGGGATCGCACATTCACTCATCACTTCCCTGGGCGAGGGCAGTTCTCCTTGCTCCATGTTTCTCCCAAGTGGGCCATTGTCCTGTTTTGCTTTCTTTCTTCTCCATGGGTCAATTGTTTCCTTGACTAGTCCCAATTTGAGTACCTGTATGTTTCAGTTGAAGGTGTTGTATTTACTCGCCCCTTCCAATTATCTTTCTGAATGCCATGCACGCTAGCTGCTTCTAGTTGGCCATCTTGGCCACTCCCTCCAAAGTACTATTTTAAACAACCAAGCCAAATTGTATTCACACTAATTCTAATTCTGAAAAGCATGCTCCTACTCCTCTTCGTAGAAGAAATGAGGAGATCCTGTGTTTGATTTCCATTTCCAATGCTCTCATGAAAGTGGAGAAGTGGGGCTCTCTTGGACGAAGGCAAGCTTGGATTTAAGTTCGTTGTTTCTTAGTGGACAGGTCAATGGCGAGCGGTCATAGTGCTACAGAGTGTTTTAATGGATCTGTGGATGTCAGAATGCACAACTCAGGACAATCAAATGTTGCATGACTCTTAATTAATCTACTCTGAAACTATAAATAACCTTTTGGATTATGTGCCAGAATTGCAAGCAATATTATCTAATTCAGCCTCGTACTTGGGAAAGAGGTCAATATTATTACAACAATTATGTCATAATGGAATTTGAACTTTTTTTCTGATTAGGACTAGAAGAATAAAAGACTTGATTGTGCTCACTCTCACATGCATCTACAGGCCTTATTAGTTTTCCCTACCTTAAAGTTAGACTTTCCCCCACTGAGTAGTACACTTCATTCCCGAAACACACAGAGACTAACAGGAGTTGCTTTATGGAAAATGCTACCTAAATTTTCATAGTTTCTTTATAAAAGGATCAAGATTCCAAACCCTTTCCATTAAGATTATTGCCCATTACACTAATAATATATTTCATGATCTATGTCATGGTCCATAATATCTTGAAAAAGTATTTAGATGAGATATCTTTATTGCCTCAAATAAAAATTACATGTTCAGTTGTCTGTATAATTAACCCCAAATGAATTATTTCCAATATCCAGTTATGAAAATTACATACACCATATCCAACCTTCATATAGTGAATAGGATAATCTGTCTGAAAATGTAATTATATGCATCAAATAAACTAAGTCCCAAGAAAGGCACATTTGCTTTTCATTTAATTTCCCAATTGTAAGACCATACAATGGCTCATAAAGTTGTTATGCCCATTATCACTGATGATATTATTCATGATAAAACAAATCCATAAATCATTCGTTTTTATGCTAGTGCTTGTTTTATCATGGCAGTGATTCTGGAGTAATATTTGAAGTGAAACCCATAAATATGTTTGAGAAAAATTAAGTTGGTAAAGGAGAACGTTATTGAATTTTAAAAGTTGACTTTTTTATGAAGGAAGGGTTTTCTTAAGGGAAAATGTATTACATTATGAAACCATTCAAACTGGCATTTACTCAGTGGTCTGTAGAGACTTTCAGTTCACATCAGATGGAAGACTGACTGAGTCCTCAGCCTTGAGGGTTAATTGTTCTACAGGCTGAACTCCAAGTCGTCTCATTACATGATTAATGATACTTGCAGTAAGAGTGCTGCACTGTTAGATTATGGTGCATCTACATAAATAACTTCAGTGCTAAAAGTTGTAAATTAAGAGATACAGAATGGCATTTTATGCAAACAGGAAATCGCTTTTTAATACTTTTAATAACACAGTTTATTATGGGGTGACACTACTACTGTTATTTCCTTTAGGCTATTAAAAATAAAAGAACTGTTTTTCCACAATAGCCAGGATATTTTTTTTTTAAGAAGAAGAAAAAGTTAGGACATGGTATGAATATCACCAGGTAGATAGTTACCAGAATACATCACATTCCTTTACTGAATCATTTTCTATAAAGCATCAAGAATGAATGTATGGGCTTCAAATGCTGAGGTAATTACTATGATAATACTGCACACTTGAAGAAGAAAGATAAACTGAAAGGTCTTGGGCAATATCTGGGCCAGCTTTAGGAAGCTGATTTACATTTTTAGCTCAGGTTCTGGGAGGTTCTTCCAGTCTCACGGAAAGAAGGTTTAGAGGGATATTTTGCTAAGTGGGAGTTTTTCACGTAGGAAACTTGATTGATTCTCAAAATTGATCACCTATTAAAATGTGTTTTAAGCCAGTTCTTTTTAAGCTACTAATGTACTTCTGGACTTCATAGATATTTTTAAGTGTATAATTCAGTGGCATTATGTGCATTCACCACCTTGTGCAACCATCACCACCATGTCCTTCTGAAACCTTTTCATCATCCAAAACAAACTCTCTGTCCATTCAGCAATAACTCCCCACTCCTCTCACCAGTGCCTGGTAAACTTTAATCTACTTTCTGTCTCTTTGAATTTGGCTATGCTGGATATTTCATGTAAGTGGAATCATGCGATATCCTTTTGTGTATAGATTATTTTACTAAGCCCAATGTTTTGAAGGCTCAGCCATTCTGTAGCGTGTGTCAGAAATTAATTTCTTTTTATGACTGAATAATATCCATTGTACATATATACACATTTAGTGTATTCATTCAGCTGTTGATGGACTTGGGTTTTGACAAGTTTTGTCATGATAAAAGCAAAAGGTAGGAAATATTTCAAAAAAATTAAATAGTTATTTTAGGAATCTTCTAATAATACAGTGCTTAGCTTGTTATGGTTGGGTTTACTTTAATATATTATATGTAACACATGAGATATACAATGCGGATCACTTATGAGACTACTGAATATATTATAACCCTCAGAGTAAACTAAAAAATGCCTAGATTTTCTGAAAACACACCCGACTTCCAGCATGAGTAGTTTCAGCCAAGTAACCACTAAGTACATTTGTCACATCACCATTCATTCATTATTTTTCTAGTCTACATAAATGAACCAGTCAACAAACTAATATATCAAAACAACCCCACCAGTCACTACTGCTTACCGCATTACTAAATCCTATAACAAATTATTAATCAGTATCTTATTTGAAATATCAGCACCTTTAAAGTAGCTGATTATTTTCCTTTTGTGTTAATATTTTTTCATTTAGTTTTTGAATATGCTGTTTTATTTTTCTCTCTCTGAATATTTTTTAAACATTGAAGTACCCTTGGGATCAGTCCAGAGCCTTGTCATCACTTCATTTATCCCTTTGCTGATGTAATTTCAACATGAGTTCTGAATACCATCAGTATTATAGTGAATGCTTAATCATAGCTCCAATATGGGCAATTTCTCTGACCTGTAGACTCTCAGTGTTAATTGCCTACTTGATGATTCCCTGTTTGGATATCTAATAGACGTTTTTAATGTAACGTATCTGAAACTGAATTCTTAGTGTCCACCTATATACCTGCTATTTTTTTTACCATTTTAATTAATACCAATTCCATCTGTCCAGTTTCTTTGACCACATTGCTTGAAATTATCCTTAATTTCTCTCTTTCTATTATTTCCATTTTCAATTTATTTAGAAAATTATGTATCTTCTACTTATGAAATATATCCAGAATCAGATAAATTATTGCTTCTATCACAATCTCTCTATTTTTCATCACTATTGTTTCTCTCCCACATTACTGTAGGATACTTCCTGCTCTTCTTTTTGTTTCCACTCTTACTTCTCTGCTGTCTGGTGGCAACATAGCAGCCAGAATGATCATACTGAAAGTCCATTGGATCATGTTACTTATTTGCATAAAACCTATTAATGGTTCCACATTTCTCTGAGAGTAAAAGCTCAAACATTTAAAATGTTTAACAAGGCCCTATGTAATCTGGTCCCTCTCTAACCTTGTTTCCCAATTTTCCACTAATATCCTTTCTGTTCGCATCAGTCGAGCTGTAATGCCTTCTTCAAACATCTCAGATAAGCTCTTGCATAGAGATTTGGCACTAGCTGTTCCTTCTGTCTGAAACGCTTTTCTTCTATGTTTCTGTGTGGCTAAATATACCTCTTCTTGGCAGAGATGCTTCATTTCAGTGTGAAGGTAGTGCTTTGCAACAGAGCACCTGGCTGAGGGGTACATGGGTATGGATTCCATGGCCCCAGTATGTGCCTTTGCATTTGTGGACCAGCATGGATTCTGCTCCTTATTTATTCATTCATTCATTTTATTTTTCAAATACATTTTATTGTATATATTTGAGGTTTACAACATAACGTGATGGGATACATCTAGATAAAAAATGATTACTATAGTAAAGCAGATTCATATATCTATTATCTCACATATAAGATACATCCTGACCAGCCTTAGAAGTCCTAGTTTTCCTTACTATATTAAACATGTTTTGTTGTTTTTTTTTTTAGTTTTCTGTCTTCTGATGCTTTGATGTATGGAACCTTGCTGACCCTGGAAAGACTGTTCCTCCCAGGGTTTGCCAATTCGTAGAAATAGTACACAACTCACCTGTGAGAAGACTTTTCAAATACAAACCAAGTGACCCAGAACCCACAACCCTATTACCTCCTTTTTCAGGCTGTTCCACTCTGGGCTATTTGTCTTCTCCACTCACCCCAGGGACTGGTACCAGCCATGTAGGGACAGCACCTACAACACCTAACTTAGTAAAATTATTCAAACTAGCCAATCCTAAACCTGCCTACTGTGCTTTGCCCATTCCTTCCTGTTTCTTTCTCTCTCTCCTCTGCCTCTTGACTGACCCTGTTGTTTCTCCCTCCCCCCACCCATAGTATTTCATACCTCTTTCTTTTGGGAACTATAAGTAATAAACTATCTTTTTCAGTGATAATAACCTGCCGATCTATTGGCCTGACTAAAGCTCAAATCTGTTGTTAATACCCTATATTTTAAAACACAAGATTCTGATTTTAAGCTCATATAATTCTCTAACATATATATCTTTCTCTTGTTATCTTCTTCATTTGATTTATTAAAATAGGAATATTTGTCTGTCTTCCTCACTGATGTATCTCCCACTGCCTAGAATGGTATGTAGCACACAGTAAGTATCCAATAAATGTGAATAAACAAATAAACAAATCGTGGAATCTAAGAGTCAATTTACATATTTTTCAAAACCATACATAATGCTTTTAAATAGTTTTAATGCATTCTAAAGTCACTAAAAAAGCAAGGCATCTAAATGAGCAAAGCCAAATTTGAAAAAATTAAAACACCTTTAAGTATGTGTATTTTCATAAGATATCAATGTTTATGTAATATCCTTTCCATTGAGATACATTTGTTGATCTGCCCATAGTAACTGTCCAATAAACATTATATATACCCACACATGTCATGCATATTATTTATAGCTTATCCTGCCCCTTATTACCTATTAAATGAATCTGAAAATATTCAGGTAGTAGGTACAAAATAGAACCCCAGGTTATTCAGGTAGCATTACAGCATGCAGAGATATCTTGATTTCAGGGAAATTGGATCCCTTTCTCATCAGTGGATGAGCATAGATGGCAGTATGGGATGGAGGAAGTGGGTCAAACAGCCCCTGGCTAAAATACCACAAATGTTCTTTGTCCTTACAAATAATTAATACATTTTCTTTTTGAGATGGAGTCTTGCTCTGATGCCCAGGCTGGAATGCAGTGGCATGATCTTGACTCACTGCAACCTCCACCTCCTGAGTTCAAGCCATTCTCTTGCCTCAGCCTCCTGAGTAGCTAGAACTACAGGCATGCACAACCATGTCTGACTAACTTTCTTGTATTTTTAGAAGAGACAGGCTTTCATCATGTTAGTCAGGCTGGTCTCAAAATCCTGACCTCAAATGATCCACCTGCCTTGGCCTCCCAAAGTGCTGGGATTACAGGCGTGAGCCACCATGCCCAGCTGCCAAGATTTAATATGTTTTCATAATTGCTTCTCAATTTTTGATGTGTCTTTATAAATTTCCTATTTCTTTATATGGTGGTTTTGACTAATCTGTTTAATACTATATTTATTTCTGGGGGACAATTTCCTGAGTTCTTCAGTCAGGCATTTCCAAAATCCCACTCTCCTAATGTTGGAGTTTTACACATCTATGACATATAGTGTGAATGAGCCAGCTCCATGTAAAGGAGAAGAGTTGGTATAAAAGATAGTATAGGTAATGCTAAACTAGGATTGTAGCAGGATAACAATATGATACACCCTGTAGAAATGCCTTGGCTGGTAGAATTGGCAGGATATTATTGACTTTTGATTGGATTTGATACATGAAAAAAAGGGAAAGTTTCATCCTTGTCTCTGAGATTAAGAAATAGGAATAGGTATAGGATCAAGTTTGGAGAGAATAATTTGAAGGTTTCATGGAATATGTAGGTGGATATGCCAAGCAGATAACTGAAAATGTGTGCATTTTCACATGAAGGGCAAAAAATAAAGTACATTATAATTTTAACATTACCTAGAGATATAGTCTGAGATCTAAAGTGTCTGCAAATCTCTAAACTTGTATATGTCTTAGTAACAAGGAGTAATTAGGAGTTATTCAGTAAGTAATGCTGAGTGCAGGACAAAAGAAACATTCCCTTAAGATATAACTATGTGGCAGAGTTCTGGGCTCCTTATATGTGTCTAGCTCCTGTTTTGCTGTATTCAGTATTCATATTCCTACTTTAGTAAAATTATAATTATTTCTCATTATGGACATTTGTATAAATCTCAAATAGTTTAAGCCTGAGTCTTAGCAGTCATGACAGTTAGTCACTAGGGAACAAAAGTGTCTCATACAGGTTTCCTTTGGGCAATAATTCATTCAGTCCCCCTAGGTCCTCAGTCTGCCTGATCTTTAAATATTCTTCCCCTGATCCTTTTCCTTCCCTACCATCTCTTTAATATCTACTATTTGATCATTTAAACAATTAAATATAGAAATATAACTTGAAATACGACATTAAACAAATTGTAAAAGTTTTTTAACTTCATCTATATGTGAAGAAACCAGCTATCATCAATTCCGCTTGATTTTATGCCATGCACTTTCTTCTTATTTCTTAGAGAACAGGGCTTCTTAGTTATCATTATTATGTTTTTAAACATAGAAAATCCAGGGGCATGTATTTATGAAAAATTTATTGTGGTGATGAATATTGTTATCAATGTGTCTTGGAAAATGAATTGATAATGTCTATAATATAAATGAATTCCTCTCTTTTGAAAATAAAGTTGACCTTTGAACAACACAGATTTGGACTGTGTGGGTCCACTTACACACAGATTTTCTTATGCTTCTGCTACTCCTGAAACAGCAAGACCCATCCCTTCTCTTCCTCCCCCTCAGTCTATTCAACGTAAAGACAATGGTGATGAAGACCTTTGTGATGACCCACTTCCACTTAACGAATAGTGAATACATCTTCTCTTCCTTATCATTTCCTTAATAAGATTTTCTTTTCTCTAGCTTACTTTATTGAAGAATACAGTATATAATCATATCGTACACAAAGTACCTGTTGACTTTAGGTTATTGGCAAGACATCTGGTCAACAGCAGGCTATTATTAGCTGAAATTTTAGGTAGTCAAAAGTCAACTGAGATTTTTGACAGCACAGGGAGTCAGCACCCCAATCTCTGATTTGTTCATGATTCAACTGTATTTTATTTCTCTTCATTCTAAAGATGTTTTTATAGGGCATGATACGGTTTGGCTCTACGTCTCCACCCAAATGTCGTCTGGAATTATAATCCACATGTGTCGGACGGAAGGACCTGGTAGGAGGTGATTGTGTCATGGGGGCAATTCCCCCATGCTGTTCTCATGATAGTGAGGGAGTTCTCACGGAATCTGATGGTATTAAAAGTGCCAGTTTCCCCTGCATGCTCTCTCTCTCTTGCTGCCTTGTGAAGAAGGTGCCTGCTTCTCCTTTGCTTTCCAGCATGATTGTAAGTTTCTTAAGGCCTCCTCAGACATGCAGAACTGTGAGTCAATTAAACCTATTTTGTTTATAAATTATCCAGACTCAGGTAATATCTTTATAGCAGTGTGAAAACGGACTAATACGGGACACCAACTAACAATACCCATAGAAGGTACTGCTGTTTTTCCACAATTTTTACTAGTGCTACTACATTTGCCTTGGGCGCCATAAGGTATTAATAGATTATAATCATTCCATTCTAATATCTTTTATTATTGCAGTTATTTCAAAAGATGTGGGTGTATGTATGTGTGTGTCTGTGTGTGATCTGTGTGTTTCTGAAATTTTATATGTTATGTATTGTATGTGAGTATATATAGCCTTAGTGAGGCCTGATTTCAAGCCAGAATTCTGTGTTTTGTTTTCAGAAACCAAATCCCATATTATGGCCTTGGACATGAGGGTTTGCATGAGTGTGTCATATCCTTCATAAAACAGTGCTTGATTTCTCATCAATATGATGCAGTGAACTCACATTTTCACATATGTCTCTATTCCAAGGAGATAGTAAATCGTAAAACCAGAAAAAAATTGTATAGCCAGTCTAAAAGTAACAAGCTAAAAATCATCAAGGATCATAAAGAGAAGAGTAAACAGTTTTACTGTTTTTTAGTTTGTTCAGTTTCTATGAGGTAAATCAGATAAGTCCTCTTTGTATTTGGGGGAATGGGAGCACTTTTCACATTCCATGCTTGAATTCTAAGGCTGAGAGGTGTTTTCTCCACTTTTGAAAGGAGTCTGAAACATTCTTGTAGAGTCATTGTCTGTCCAGCGAAACCCCATGCTGATGAACTGCATAACATTTCCAGTTAACAGAGATAGGATTTACAATACCCTCAAGATTGTAGCAGGAATGGAGACCACTGACAACCATACCCAATATAGTTTTGGAAGAGGCAGTAGGTGAAGGGGCTTCTGGAAGCCTGTGGACCAGGTAGAAACAACAGTAAAATCTCTACATAGGAGAAGACTACATAGAGAAGGGATGAATTACTTTGTACTGTGGGTATAACAAATTACCACAAATTTAACAGCTTAAATCTATTTATTCTTAATGTATTATCTTATCCTTCCGTAGATGAGAAGTCTGAGTAGGCTCAAACGGCTTATTTGCTTAGGGTCTTACAAGCCAAAAATCAAGATCCAAGCTGGGTTGGGATCTTACCTGGAGAGTCTGAGGGAGAGTCTACTTCCAAGCTCATTCAGATTTTTGGAGAAATTACGTTCTGTTTCGTTGTAGCACTGAAGTCCCGTTTTCCTTTTCGGATACAGCTAGGGGTCATTCTCAGATTCTAGAAGCCAACTGCATTACTTGGCTCTTGGCCCCTTCCATTTACAAGGCTAGGAATGGTGTGTTGAATTATTTTCATGCTTCAGATCTCTCTGAATTTTTCTCCTGCCTTCCTCTTTTGCCACCAGCTGAAGAAAGTCCTCTGCTTTTAAAGGCTCCTGTAATTAGATTAGCCCGACCTAGATAATTTCTTTTTTAAAGAGCATCTATGTCATATAACATAACACAAGCATAGGAGTGACATCTCATGATATTCACAGGTTTCAGGGAATTTATCTTGGAATCTGGGGGCTGTATTTGTTTCCTGTAGGTGTTATAACAAATGATCACAACTATGGTGCCTGAAAACAAGAAAGCTTTACTCTTTCACATGTCTAGAGGCTGCAAGTCTGAAATCAAGATATTTCCAGGCTAACACTCTCCCTAGAGGCTCCAGAAGAAAAAAAACAAAAAAAAAACTTTCCTGGCTTCTTCCAGTTTGCAATGGCTATTTGCCTTCCTTGGTGTTCTAAACTTCTAATCATTCCAGAGATGGAACTGGATGTGGGATGAGAGAAGGGCCAAAAGTCCTCACTCAAAAGCTCAGTGGTGAAACTCTATAGAGGATGTGAACAAAGAGAGTAGGAGAATCTTTACACCATTACTACTGAGGTGTAACGACAAGACACAAGAATGAGGCAGAAAAGAAGTCCCCAACTCTCAGTTCAGTGCTGTATCTAAGCAGCATTACATAGATGGAGCAGAGAGGAACGCTGCACCATCAGCGCCGTGATTACATGGCAAGGTGGACAGAACAAGAAGTAGCATGCCCAAAGCACCAGCATAGAATTGTAGTCGGTTTGTACTTGGGTTGGCAGTGTAAACAAGGTTAAGGAAAGCAGCATCAGTGCCGTGGTATAAATGCACGGTGGATATGAATGAGCAAGGGAGGATCCTCACACCATTAATACTGTGGTGTGCACAGACAGGGGATGTCTGTGAGAAGGGCAAAAGGGCAGGAGGGAGTCACCAAGAAGAGGAGCATCCCAACACTGTCAGGGGACTCATTAAATGCAAAGGGAAATGGAAACTGTGAGGATGGAAAAACCTACATCATCTAGGCCATTGTGTAAGTGAACAGTGTGTGAAAGTAGTAAATAATTCTTCCACCATCAGCGCCTGCTGTGCTAGGCCAGAGGATGAAAACAGAGCCGAGATGAGCATATCCATACTATTACTGTAATCATGTAACCAGCGCAAAGAGGACGACACCTGGCTCGTGAATGCAATGATATAACCCCACAGGAGAAGCAAAAGGCCTCAGGAGGTGGATCCTGCACAACCACTGCAGTTGAGTAACTGCACAGACGCTGTGGATGAGGCAAACAGGAGACGTGCAGAGCATCGGTGCTATGGTGTAGCCTGGGAAAGGAGGTGACAGTGTAAAGAGGAGGAGCCCTCAGACATCATTGCCGGGGTCCAGTTTGACAGGGGACAATTACAGGGCAAATATTGGGGCCCCCAACATTACTGCAGTGGAGTAACTGGACAGGAATCTAATGCACTGCTGTGCCTGACTCAGCATTCCTGCCTCTATACTATTTGGGGGCAGCCGAGGTGACTTTGATACAGGCAGTGCAATCACTTCCTGAGTTAATAAGCATTGCAGTGCTGCTCTACAATGCCCCAGGATAATTACAAGTGTGCCTTCAAGATGCCATGATTTATAGTCACAGTGTCATAAAACA
>PVKV010040482.1:0-12205 GCA_004027835.1 Alouatta palliata
TATGTAAACCCTCTGAGTAAGAATTTTAAAAATGCAGTTTTAGAAAACTCAGTGACCTCCAAGATAAAACAGAAAACCAATGTAGAAATTTAACAGATTCATTTTACAGATTGAAATAATTTTTAAAATTCAAATAAATCTTGGAATTAAGAAATACATTTGTTTAACTGAAAAAGTCATGAGAGACTCTTAATAGAATTTATCAAGCACAGGAAAGAATCAATGAGCTCAAAGACAGGTTTTAGGAAATATGATCAGAGGAGAAGAAGAAAAGAATGAAAAGGAACAAAGATCACCTACAAAACACAGAAAATCACATTAAAAAATCTAAGAATTATTGTGTTCAAGAGGGATAGAAAGCTTATTTAGAGAAATAATAACTGAAAACACTTCAAAACCTAAGATACAGAAACTGATGTGAAGTCAGAGAACACTAAACACATTTGACTTAAGTAAGCAAGGTATATACCCATTAATCTCTCAAAAGTCAAGGACAAAAAGATGATTCCAAATGCAGCGAAAGTAAAAAAGCAAATGACACATAAAGAGGCTTCAATTCATCTGGAAATTCTCAATGTGGAAACCATACAGGCCAGGAGGGAGTAGGACAACATTTGCAAAGTACTGAAAGAAATCTATTATTTAAGAATATTGTATTCCACGAAACGACTTTTCAAATATAAAGGACATAAAAAGAATTTGCAATTAAAAGCTGAGAGAGTTCAACATCAAAAGATCCATCTTACAAGAATTGCTTAAGGTAGTTCTTCAATCTGAAAGGAGAAAAGAGAAACCACTAGTATGCTAAAAGAAAACATGATGTATAAAACCCACTAGTAAAATTAAGTATACAACAAACCCAGAATATTCTAATACTCTAATTACAGTGAGGAATCCATTTACAACTCTAGCATGAAGCAGAAAAGACAAATCTATCAAAAACAAGAATACCTACAGCAACTTGTTAAGAAAAAGGTGATTTTAAAATATGTAAATTAACATAAAGATACAATGTGAGGAAGGTTGAGTTAAAGTGTAGAGTATTAAACAATTTTTTGTTTGTTTATTTATTTCTTTTCATTTCTGTTAATTTTGAGACATGTATCACTTTTTAACCCAGGCTGGATTACAATAGTGTGAACGTGGCTTATTGCAGCCTAAGACTCCCAGGCTCAAGTGATCCTCCCACCTCAGCCTCCTGAATTGTTGGGACCAGAGAAACATGCAACTATACCCTGCTAAAAGTTTTTGTAGGAATGGGGATCTCATTATGTTGCCCAGCCTGGTCTTGAAGTCCTGAGCTCAAGCAATCTTCCTGCATCACCCTCCCAAAGTGCTGGGATTACAGGCATTAGCCACCAAGCTTGGCTGTTTTTTTCTATTCTTTGTGATCTGAGATAAGTTGTCATCTCTTTAAAATATATTGTTTTATCCATAAGCGGTTAGTTCGGAAGCCTCATGGTAATCACAATGCAGAAACCTATAACAGATTTTACTCAAAATAAAAAGCAAAATATTATACCATACTACCAGATAAAATCAACAAAATAAGACAGTAAGAAAGGAAAGAGAGACAGAGAAATAGAAAAGAGAGAGAGAGAGAGAGAAAGAGCGAGAAGTTACAACCAGAAAACAAGCAATAAAAGAGCATGTCTTTACTTATCAACAATAATAATGAATATTAATGGACTCAATTTCCAAGGAAAGGATATAGAGTGGCTGAATGAATGTAAAAAAATGACTCAAATATGCTACCTACAAGAGACCCACTTCACCTATAAAGACACACATACAATGAGAGTGAAGCAGTGAAAAAAGACATTCTTTGCAACTTGAAACCAAACAAGAGCAGGAATAGCTACGTTAGATATAATAGGCTACAAATCAGAGGTGATAAAGAGAGACCGAAAGGCCTCTATATAATGATAAAGGGGTTAATTCAGCAAGAGAATACAAAATTATTATTATTCACTAATCCAAACCAGAGTTCCCAAGTATATAAAGCAAATATTAATAGATCTAATGGGAGAGGCAGACTGAAACACAATAATATTAGGGAACTTTAACATCCCACTCTCAGCAAGGAACAGATTATCTAGACAGAAAATCAACAAATCTTGTAGTTAAACTATATACTAAACCAAATAGTCCTAACATTGACAGAATATTTAATCCAACTGTTGTAGAATGTAAATATCTTTCAACAGCACATGAAACATTCTCCAGAAAAGATTATATCTTAGGCCACACAACAAGCTTTAAACCATTGAAATAACTAGAAATCATATCAAGTATCTTTATGACAATGGAATAAAACTAGAAATAACAAGAGGAATCTCAGAAACTACAAACACATGTAGAAATTAACCAACATGCTCCTGAAAAATCTATAGGTTAAGGAAAAATATTTTTAAGACATTAAAAAATTTCTTAAAAAATGAAAATAGAAATAAAACATTGACATGTGGGTTCCACCACCGCAGGAGTTTGACCTTCAGACTCGGACTCAATGTTGGATGAATTAATATACTCTCACACCATTACAGTGTTTCAAGTGGGCTAGGGAATGGCTGCTGGCTGCTCTCAGAGGGCAAAATGTAACCAATCCACCCAGACCCTCTGTCTATGGACACTTTTATTCATAACAGGGTTCTAAGTTAACACATTGTGAATAACTAACATGGTTAAGAGAATGGTTTTACAATTAACAAAAGCTTTTGGTTCTGGGGCCCAGAGTAAACGCAATTAACAGATAATTCCCCTTTGATCATCCCCAGAGAGGCCACCCAGCACAAAATTAACATGAGTAAACAGAGTGGAGATAAATGGGTGTGGGGTAAGGCCTTTGATCATCTCTCCCTCTCCCTAATTTAATGGACTGGCCAGCTGCCTTTTGCCTGCCCCAATAAAACATTTTGCCCTTTCAAAGAGTTTGAGACTAATCTATAACTTTCCCTAATATTTCTTTAATGGTTTCTGTAATATTTTGCCAACCACCCTGTGTGAATCTCAACAAAACATGCCAAAATTTATGAGATGTGGAAAAGCAGTACTGAGGGGATAGTTTGTAGCAATAAATGTCTACATCAAAAACATAGAAAGACTCCAAATAAACAACCTAATGATGAACCTCAAGGAACTAAAATAGCAAGAATATATCAAACCCCAAGTAGAAAAAATAATAATAATAAAGGTCAAACCAGAAATAAATAAAACTGACTCTAAAAGCACAATAATGAAAATCAAAAAATGAAGTTAGTTTTTAGAAATGGTAAACAAAATCGACAATCTTTAGCTAGACTAAGGATGAAAAAAGAGAAGACTCAAATAAATAAAATGAGAGTTGAAAATAATGTAACAACTGAGTCCACAGAAAGACAAGGAATTTTTAGGGGCTATTATCAACAACTATATGCCAACAGATTGGAAAATTTAAAAGAAGCTGATACATTCCCAGGTGCACAGAATCTACCAAGATTTAACCATGAAGATAGAGAAACCATGTACAAACCAGTAATGTGTAATCACATTGAAGCCTTGTTAAAAAGTCTCCCATTAACGAAAATCTCAGGACCAGAAGGCTTTATTGCTGAATTCTACCAAACATTAATATCAATTCTACTCAATGTCTTTAAGGACACAGGGAGGGGAGCATCTCACACTGGGGTCTGTCGGGGGAAAAAGGGGAGGGACAGCGGGGGGTGGGGAGTTGGGGAGGGATAGCATGGGGAGAAATACCAGATACAGGTGATGGGGAGGAAGGCAGCAAATCACACTGCCATGTGTGTACCTATGTAACAATCTTGCATGTTCTTCACATGTACCCCCAAACCGAAAATGCAATAAAAATTATATGTTTATATATATAAAAAAATTACGGGACAGAATACTTCCAAACTCATTCTATGTGGCCAGCCTTACCTCAATACCAAAACAAGACAAAGACATGGTCAAAAAAGAAAACTACAGGCCAATGTACTTGATGAACATAGATGCAAAAATCTTTAACAACATCCTGGCAAATTGAATTTGACAACACATTAAAAGATTATCAAACCCTTATCAAGTGGGATTCATTACGGAGATGCAATGATGTTTCAACATACACCAGTTAATAAATGTGAAAGATTACCTTAACAAAATCAGGAACAAAAATCTTATGGACATTTGAATGAATGCTGAGAATGTATTTGATAAAATTCAATACCATTTTTTGATAAAACCTTCAACCAACTGACTATAGATGGAACATACCTCAAAATAATAAAAGATTAATATTTTGATAATAAAAATAATAAAGTATTATTTTATAAAATGATAAACCCACAGCTATCCATGTGTTAAACAGGGAAAAATTGAAAGTCTTAACTTGGAGATCTGGAATAGGACAACAATGCCCACTTTCATGACTTTTATTCAAAATAATACTGCAAATGCTGACAACTAGGTAGGAGAAAGATATAAAGGGCATTCAAATTGGTAAGAAAGAAGTGGAATTAGTCTCGTTCATAAATGACATGATGTTATACTTTTAGAGGAACCCAAAAACTCCCCCAAAATAACCTGTTATGATAATAAAAAATTGGGTAAGTTTGCAGAATACAGCAACATATGAAAAACAGTAGCATTTATATATGACAACAATCTGATAAAGGAATAGAGAAAGCAAACAGTCTGATAAAGGAATAGAGAAAGCAATCCCATTTACAATAGCTACAAATAGTTTTAAATACCTAAAAATCAATTTAGCTAAATAACTAGATTTATGCAAGAAAAATGATAAAACACTTATGAATTAAATTGAAGAGAACACATAAAAATGGAAAGATATCTCATGCTGATGAATTAGGAGAATATTGTTAATTCAAAACATTATACCCTAAAATGTAGATTCAATGTAATCCTTAACAAAATGCCAATAATGTCCTTCACAGAAATAGAAAAAAAAATTTGGAAATTTACATGAAACCATCAAAAAAGACCCCAAATAACAAAAGCAATACTGAAGAAAAAAAGAACAAATCTTCAGAAATCATATAACCTAACTTCAAAAACTACAACAAAGCTATAGTAACCAAATCAGCATGGTACTGAAATGAAAACAGACACACGCATCAGTGGTACAAAATAGAGAACCCAAATATAAATCCACACATTTACAGTCAACTCGTTTTTAACAAAGGCACCAAGAACTTACAATAGGGAAAGAACCACTTCTTCAATAAGTGGTGCTGGGAAAACTGGATAACCATATGCAAAATAATGAAATTAGATTCTTATATTTCACCATATACAGAATTCAATCAAATCAAAGTAGGGTAAAGTCTTAAATATGAAATCTCAACTATGAAATTTCCAGAGAAAAATATAAAGAAAATGCTTTAGAAAATTGGTCCAAGCAAAGATTTTGTTGATAAGATTCTAAAAGTACAGGCAACAAAAAAAAAAGGGGGGAAAATTGGGTGATTTCAAACTGAAAACCTTCTGCACAGCAAAGAAAACAGTCAGCAGAGTGAAGAGACAGCCCTGGTGAATGAGATAAAATATTTGCAAATGATTTATATGACAAGAAGCCAATATCCTGAATACATAAGGAGCTCAAATACATCAATGACAAAAAAATTCCAATTAAAAATGGGCAAACTGGCAAAAATTCTGAATAGACATCTCTTAAAAAAAACATAAAAATTTATACCAATGGCCAAAAGGCACATAATAAAATGTACAACATCAATAATCACCAGAAAAATGCAAATTAAAACCACATGAAATATCATCACATTACACTTAAAATGGCTTTTATCAAAAAGAAATGGAATAACAGATGCTGGAAAGGATGTTGAGAAAGGGGAACTCTCATACACTGTTAGGAATGTAACTTAGTACAGGTGCTACAAAGTGTTGTATGAAGTTCCTGAAAACCTAAAACTAGACCTACAATATGATCCAGCAATTTTACTCCTGGGTATGTATCCAAAATAAAGAAATTCAATATATCAGAAACAAACTGTGCTCCCACATTTATTGTAGCCATATTCACAATAGTCAAATCATGAAATTAACTTCCATTGGTGAAGTGTCCACCAATTAATAAAGAAAGAAAATGTGGTATGTATACACAATGAATTATTCAACCATTAAAAAAGAATAATATCTTGTCATTTGCAGCAATGTAGATGGAACGAGAGGTTATAACATAAAGTGAAATAGGCACACAAATAAAAACAAATATCACATGTTCTCACTTGAGCAGAAGCTTAACAAATATAAAGATATAAATATATCTTAACAAATATATAGATACAAAGATAGAGAGTAGATTGGTTATCAGAGGACAGGAAGGGTAGTGGGAAGAAGGGAACAAAGAGAAGGTGATTAATGGGTACAGGTATAAATATACAGTTTTATAGAAGAAATAAGACTTAGTGTTTGGTAGATCAATAGAGTGACAATAGTTTACAATAATGTGTATTTCAAAATAGCTAGAAGAGAATAATTTTAATATTTCTTACATAAGAAAAATACAAATTGAAATGACTATTTCAGTTATACTGATTTAATCTTTACAAATCAGATGAATATATTATCACATATAACTCCCAAAATATGTATATATATTATGTATCAATAAAATAAACAAAGATCCAATGAAAAGATACAATATGTATGAATTACAAGACTCAATAGTATAAAGTTTACAATTGTTTTCTAAATTTTCTACAATTTGATTTAAAACATCATGGAAATGTCTATAAAGAAATTGACAATCTCTTTCTAAAATGTACACAAAGTTGTGATAGGGAGAATTCTACAGATGTCTCTCCTAGTTTTTTTTTCCTGCTTTATTTCTTGGAACTACAAATATGACGAGATACCATGCCTGTGATTACATTGCCCCAACAAGTTTATTTTGAAGATGTAATTGAAGTCACTAATCAGTTGCTTTGAGTCTATCAAAAAGGTGAATATAATCTAATCCTATGAGCACTTTTAACACAAAACTTTTTTCTGGCTAGTAGCAGAATGAGTAGTTGGAAATCTTAATCAACAGAGGAATAGAGACACTGTTCCTAACTTTAGAGTTTCACATGGAAAGGACCTGAAAATAGCCACGATGAACTAAGAACCATCACCAGATTACAAGTGCAAAAATATTGAAACCTTAGTTACAGAACCACAAGGAAATAACTCCTACCAACAAGTACAAGCCTGGAAGATGTTTTCCCAGAGACTACAAATGAGAACTCAGCCTGGCTATTTCCTTGATGTTAACCTTAAGCCAGGAACCCAGACACACCACACTGGAATTCTGACCTGTAGAATTCTACTAGATAGGTGTCATTTTAAACTAATAACTTCATATACAACCAGGAAAACCTAATACAGAAATGCAATAGTCCACAGTATGTATGATGTTTTAAAATAAAAACAATAAAATAGATCTAACTTGGACTATCAGAAATCAAGAAAATTATAAAAACTATAATAATTAAGAGAGTGTGATCATGCTGCTAATGGAACTAAAGATAATTCCTAGAAACTGACCCATTGATATTTTGAATTTGCTTTACAATTCAGGTGGTATTTTACATCACTGAGGAAAGGAAGAGCAATTCAATAAATTATATAACTATTATTTATCCATACTATAAAAAAATTCATTCAAAACTTCTTACTGTACAGAGAAATCAACTTTAGATAACAATTCTAAAATGTCAAAAGTCAAGGGAGAGAGATCCAAGATGGCCGATTAGCAGCAGCTCAGGATTGTAGCTCCAACTGAAAGTGCAGAGAGTGAGAGGATGCCACATTTTCAGACAAATTTTTATTGCCCACGGGCCAAGAGATTCTTGGTGGAGGAGCCCCACGAGTCGCCAGCACGACTCTTTTGGAGGGCGCGGCCGTTTTGCGGGCACCCCAGTGTGGGCTCTGGGAAAGAAGAGTCTCCCATTCAGCTGATTGAAAAGTGGACTGAAGTGGGGAGCCAGGCCGGGAGATTCCCAGGCAGAAAAGTGCCAGGAATCTTAACGCTGCTGTTTCAGCTGGCATAGTGGGTTTCTGCAGGGGAAGGTTGGTACCCCTCTCCACAAAGAAAAAAATAAAATAAAATAAAAACAGCAGTTGGAACTGCTGAGGATTGAGAGCTTCAAAGCAAGTACAGCTGAACCCAGGAAGGTCCAGCTCTGTGGAGGAGGGGCGTCCGCCGAAGCAAAAGTAAGAAACAGAAAAAACTTTATCACCAACCAGCTGGACGTCCACTCAGAGACCGAATTGGAAAGTCAGCAAGTACACAGACGACAGGTGGATAAATCCACAAAGATGGGAAGAATCCAGCACAAAAAGGCTGAAAACACCCAAAATCAGAATGCCTTTCCTCCTACAGAGGATTGCAGTGCCTCATCAGCAATTGAACAAGGCCTGAAAGAGAATGAATGTGAGGAATCAACAGAATCAGGCTTCAGAAGATGGATAATGAGAAACTTCTGTGAGCTAAAAGAACATGTTCTAGCCCAATGCAAGGAATCTAAGAACCTTGAAAAAAGGTTTCACGAAACGTTCATGAGAATGGACAATTTAAAGAGGAATATAAGTGAATTAATGGAGCTGAAAAACACAATACGAGAACTTCGCAAAGTATGCACAAGTTTTAACAGTAGAATTGATCAAGCAGAAGAAAGGATTTCAGAGGTCAAAGACCAACTAAATGAAATAAAATGAGAAGACGAGTTTAGAGAAAAAAGGGTAAAAAAGGAATGAGCAACGTCTCCAAGAAATATGGGACTATGTGAAAAGACCTAATCTACATTTGATAGGTGTACCTGAATGTGACGAAGAGAATGAATCTAAGCTGGAAAATATTTTTCAGGATATTATCCAGGAAAACTTTCCTAATCTAGCAAGGCAAGACAATACCCAATTCCAGGTAATACAGAGAACACCACAAAGATATTCCTTAAAAAGAGCAACCCCAAGGCACATAATCATTAGATTCATCAGGGTTGAAACGAAGGAGAAAATACTACGGGCAGCCAGAGAGAAAGGTCAGGTTACCCACAAGGGTAGGCCCATCAGACTCACAGCTGATCTCTCAGCAGAAACCCTACAAGCCAGAAGAGAGTGGGGGCCAATATTCAACATCCTTAAAGAAAAGAACTTTCAACCCAGAATTTCATATCCAGCCGAACTAAGTTTCATAAGTGAAGGAAAAATAAAATTTTTTACAAACAAGCAAGTACTCAGAGATTTCATTACCACCAGGCCTGCTTTACAAGAGCTTCTGAAAGAGGCACTATATACAGAAAGGAACAACCAGTATCAGCCACTTCAAAAAACCCATCGGTAAGCTGCATCGAGATCCATATTACATGCAAGCATATACAGAGACTCAAAACAAAGGGATGGAGGAAGATTTGCCAACCAAATGGAGAGGAGAAAAAAAAAAAAAAGCAAGAGTGGCAATTCTCATCTCTAATAAAATAGACTTTAAAGTAATAGAAACCAAAAGAGATAAGAAGGACATTGCATAATGGTAGAGGGATCAATGTAACAGTAAGAGCTAACGACCCTAAGTCTATGCGCACCCAATATAGGAGCACCCAGATACATAGGGCAACTTCTTGGTGACTTACAAAGAGACTTGGACTCCCACACAATAATAGTGGGAGACTTTAACATTACATTGTCAATATTGGACAGATTAATGAGACAGAAGGTTAAGAAGGATGCCCGGGACTTGAACTTAGACCTCGAACAAGTAAACTTAATAAACATTTACAGAACTCTCTACTCCAAATCCACAAAACACACATTTTTCTTTCAGTAAGACATCACATTTATTCTAAAAGTGACCACATGGTTGGGAGTAAATCACTCCCCAGCAATTGCATAGCTTTTCATAGGTTTAAATGAAATACTGGTTGGCTGTTTGTTATTTTCCTCCCTTATTCCTTCCTGTCTCCATTGTATAACACAATTATTAGTATAAAAGAGCTTTTAATATCCATTTGTAGACTGCATTCTAACCTGGGCAATAGAGCAAGATTCCTGTTCTCTCTCCCTTTTTTTCTTCTTCTTTTTCTCTTTATTTCATTTTTTTCTTCCTTCTTTCTCTTTTTCTTTTTCCTTTACTTAAAAAAACATAAAAAATAAAAAATAAAAAAAGATAAATAAATGAAAGAAAAAAAGTCAAAATATAAAACCTTACAAAAATATAGGCAAATATCTATGATCTCAGAGAATGAGATTCTCAAACAAAACTCATATCATTCTCTCTCTCTCTCTCTAAATATATATATATATTTATATACATATATTTATATATCAACTATATTAAAACAACAGTACAACAAAAGTAGGTACAGCCACAAAACCTTATGTTCCTCAAAAGATTCCTTCAAGAAAAAAAAAAAGGCCACAGTGTTGGAATATATGTACAAAAGTAAATGGAAAACTACAGGTACTCAAAAAATAAATAAATAAAAGAAATTTAATGTCAGTTTATTTTTAAAGCCCAGCAAGTCAACATTTTACTATTTGAAATGGAAGCCCTTTCAAATGATTAACAGATAATATAAAGAGGAAAAAAATGGCAAAAAGAAGTTCTCCAACTATAAGAAAGGATATGCGAATTAAGCTGAAAACAATATAGTTTATTTTGGCCACTACATTGACACAAATTAAATATATGATAGTACCAAGTACTGGTTAGATTGTGTATACACATAGCTCTTGTATGCATACTGCAAATGAGAATGAAAATTGACATCAATACTTTGAGAAATAATCTTACATTATTTTAGAAAGTTACAAGTACTAATGCTGTAACACTCAAGAACCCATCATTAAAACATGCCAAAGCACGAGTTGAGCCTGGCTCTCAGTACAACTTATTTTCTAGCATCACTTTCCTCTTTTTTCTCTTTTCCTTCATAAACTTCAAGTTCAAATGCCACCTCTCTGCCTCTGCTCATCTAGTTCCTTTCTTTGCTCTTAATTTTTCCTTTTTCCTTCTTTCCCTTTCTCTATGCACAAATCCTACCCGTACATAAAAGACAGTTTAGTATGTAACAAAAAGAGGCATCCATCATTCGACATATACCAAGCAGTCACTCTGTGCCAAGAATTGAGAGCATAACAGTGAACTAGATAAACATGTCCTCTACCTTGTGATTTTTGCCTTCCAAAAAGTTACTAGGTAGTTGGTTTTGAGAAAGACAATAAACCAGTAAATCAAATGCATTAAGATGGTCCTGAGAAAAGTAAATATGATGATGTTATCTGTGAAAAAATAATTTTGGAAATAGAAATGAATGTTAACTGCAATGGGTCCTGGAGAAGGGATTGTTAGGCATGTTCTTTTTTTTTTTATTATTGCATTTCAGGTTTGCGGGTACATGTGAAGAACATGCAAGAATGTTGCATAGGTACACACCTGACAGTGTGATTTGCTGCATTCCTCCCCATCACCTATATCTGGTATTTCTCCCCATGCTATCCCTTCCCAACTCTCCACCCTCTGCTGTCCCTCCCCTTTCTCCCCCAAACAGACCTCAGTGTGAGATGCTTCCCTCCCTGTATCCATGTGTTCTCATTGTTCAATACCCGTCTATGAGTGAGAATATGCGGTGTTTGATTTTCCGTTCTTGTGTCAGTTTGCTGACAATGATGGTTTCCAGGTTCATCCATGTCCCTACAAAGGATGCGAACTCGTCGTTTTTGATGGCTGCATAATATTCCATGATGTATATGTGCCACATTTTCCCTGTCCAGTCTATCATCAATGGGCATTTGGGTTGGTTCCAGGTCTTTGCTATTGTAAACTGTGCTGCAATGAACATTCGTGTGCATGTGTCCTTATAGTAGAATGATTTATAGTCGTTTGGATATATACCCAGTAACGGGATTGCTGGGTCAAATGGAATTTCTATTTCTAGTTCCTTGAGGAATCGCCACACTGTCTTCCACAATGGTTGAACTAATTTACACTAACACCAACAGTGTAAAAGTGTTCCTATTCCTGCACATCCTCTCCAGCATCTGTTGTCTCCAGATTTTTAATGATCGCCATTCTAACTGGCGTGAGGTGATATCCCAATGTAGTTTTGATTTGCATTTCTCTAATGACCAGTGATGATGAGCATTTTTTCATATGTTTGTTGGCTTCATGTATGTCTTCTTTTGTAAAGTGTCTGTTCATATCCCTCAC
>PVKV010040483.1:0-12204 GCA_004027835.1 Alouatta palliata
AAAAAAAAAAAAAAAAATCAGCCAGGTGTGGTGGTGGGCACCTGTAATCCCAGCTGCTGGGGAGGTTGAGGTAGGAGAATCACTTGAACCCAGGAGCTGGATGTTGCAGTGAGCCAAGATTGTGCCACTGCACTCCAGCCTGGCAAACAGAGACTCAGTCTCCCCCTAAAAAACATCTTTATAGTACACCCAAAAAATTTTTCTTCAGCTAATAATGTAAAAAGACTGCATTCATGAGGTCAGGTGCTCAAGACCATCCTGGCCAACATGGTAAAACCGTCTCTACTAAAAATACAAAAATTAGCTGCTCAGGAAGCTGAGGCAGGAGAATTGCTTAAACCAGGGAGTCGGACATTGCACTGAGCTGAGATCACACCACTGCACTCCAATCTGGCCACAGAGAGACTGTCTCAAAAAAAAAAAAAAAAAAAAAAGACTACACTAACATGGTTAAACTCCCAGGAGCCTCAGGCTATAAGAGATAAATGGTTAGTATCATTGCTTACAAAAGTATCTTGAGGTTGGGCGTGGTGGCTTATGCCTGTAATTCCAGCATTTTGGGAGGCCAAGGAGGGCGGACCACGAGGTCAGAAAATTGAGACCATCCTGGCTAACAGAGAGAAATCCTGTGTTTACTAAAAATACAAAAAATTAGCCAGGGAAGGTGGCACGTGCCTGTAGTCCCAGCTACTCGGGAGGCTCAGGCAGGAGAATTGCTTGGATTCAGGAGGTGGAGTTTGCAGTGAGCCGAGACCGCACCACTGCACTCCAGCCTGGGCAACAGAGCAAGACTCCACCTCAAAAAAAAAAAAAAAAAAAAAGAAAGAAAGTGTCTTGAACTTGATGGAGCTTACATTGGGAAATAAAATGTATGTTTTAAATTTTTCTTTTAATTCCATCTTTCATAAACATTTCGAAGTCACCTTATATGTGAATTCTCTCCTCCCATTCCTCTTATGAACTAAAAAGCTCCTTCATAGCAACTATTTATGGATATTCTCTGTCTCTTCTCCAAAGTCCCAACTTCAAGAATTTGCATAGTAATATAACAGTAAGAGCTCAAAAATTATTTATTCAAGACCAGCCTGGCCAGCATGGCAAAACCCCATCTCTATTAAAAATACAAAAATTAGCTGGGCATGGTGGGACATGCTTGCAATCCCATCTAACTGGAAGGCTGAGGTGGGAGGATCACTTGAACCTGGGAAGCTGCGGTTGCAGTGAATTTTATCATTTGACAACAAATACTGTCAGCTGTTTTCCTTGAAGTGACAAGCTCACCTAATTCATTTTCAAACAAATGTCAGCCAAATACCCAACTCTGAACAACCATGGTTTGTTGATCATCATTCTTTTGAGTAAAAATGGTATTCCAGGCTGGGCATGATGGCTAATGCTTGTAATCCCAGCACTTTGGGAGGCCAAGGTGGGTGGATCACGAGGTCAGGAGTTCAAGACCAGCCTGATCAACATGGTGAAATCCCATCTCTACTAAAAATACAAAAATCAGCCAGGTGTGATGGTGTGCACCTGTAATCCTAGCTACTCAGAAGGCTAAGGGAGGAGAATCGCTTGAACTAGGAAGGCAGAGGTTGCAGTGAGCCAAGATGGCACCACTGTACTCTAGCCTGGTGACAGAGCAAGACTGTCTCAAAAAAAAAAAAGAAAAAAAAAAAAAACACAAAAAGGTATTCCACCAAAAAAGGAGTTAATTTAACTAATGAACACAATCCATTGTACCCAGGCTTATCTTTGGGATAACTATTTTACTTCAGCATGCAGAAGTGCTTTATGCATAATTCCTACGTCATCACACATATTTAAAACCATATTAAAAAGTTTATATTTAATAAAATTATCTATTGCTCCAAGGACATTCTTAAGCAAAACTGGCATTTATTTTTACTAGGAATATGTGGCAGCAAAGAATACAGTGACTGTAAATATAATTTGATCCAACGCCAGCAAGCTTTTCTCATCACTTTTGCACCATTGTTCCAAGTGTCAACTCGGTGGGAAAAAAAAAAAAAAGACCACCTTAGAATTATGATGAGAACAGTTCTGACCTCACAGATGCTCTTGAAATAGTCTCTGGGAACCATATTTCAAGAACTCCTGAGTTAGTGGAATACATTATTATCCCCATTTCTGTAGAAAAGAAAATGTATGTACAAGAAAGTAAAATACCTTATCTGATTCAAGGACGTGTGTGTATGTAGGGAGAGTTAAAGTGTAGAGTTTTTGTAGGGGATTGAAGTCGTTATTAGCTTAAGGTAAACATAATTTTTTTCCACAGCCGACTACTAATTATTATGTTTTATGTAAGCCCCATAGCAACCACAAAAAACTATATATTTCTATAGAAGACTCATAAAAAGAAAAAGAAATCAAAGCATATCACTACTAAAAAGTTAACAAAACACAAAGGAAGATACCAAGAGAGAAAAAGAGCTTTAAGAGAAAACAATTAAAATGGCAATGAATCTTAGCCTATAAATGTAATTGGATAAAACTTCCGAATTAAAAGACACAGAGTGGCCAGGCATGGTAGCTCATGCCTAAGTTCTTTGGGAGGCCAAGGCAGGAAGATCGAGTGGCCAGGAGTTTAAGACCAGCCTGGGCAACATGGTAAAATCCCATCTCTACCAAAAATAGAAAAATTAGCCAGTGTGGTGGCTAGTGCCTGTAGTCCCAGCTACTCAGGAGGTTGAGGTGGGAGGACTGATTGAGCCCAGGGTGGTCAAAGCAGGCGGCAGTGAGCCAGAGCAAGATCCTGTGTCCAAAAAAAAAAAGAAAAGAAAAAAACGATAGAGTGGCTGAAGGGATAAAAACAAGATACAAATATATGCTCTCTGGTTGGGCATGGTGGCTCACACGTATAATCTCAGCACTTTGGGAGGCCAAGGCAGGTGGATCACCTGAGGTGAGGAGTTTGAGACCAGCCTGGCCAACATGGTGAAACACCATTTCTACTAAAAACACAAAAATTAGCCATGTATGGTGGCAGTCACCTGTAATCCCAGCAACCTGGGAGGCTGAGGGATGAGAATCACTTGAGAATTGTTTGAACTCAGAAGGTGGATGCTGGAGTGAGCCGAGATCATGCTACTGCACTCCAGCCCGGGCAATAGAGCTAAACTCCGTCTCAAAAAAACAAAATAAAAAAAATACATATATGTTATCTCCAAGGGATTAAATCCTTTAGATTTAAGGATACGCACAAGGTGAAAGTAAAGGGATGAAAAAAAATCCATGTAAATGGTAATCAAAACAGAGCCATACACACAGCAGACAAAACTCAAAAAGTAACAAGGATGTTATAAAATGATAAAAGAGTCAATCCACCAAGAAGATATAAAAGTAAAAATACATATGCACCCAATATCAGAGCACCTAAGTTTATAAAGCAAGCATTAACAGAACTGAAAAAATAGATGGGAATACAATAGTAACAGGAAACTTTTCTACCTCACTTTCATGTTTTTGTTTTTGTTTTTGTTTTTGAGACGGAGTCTCACTCTGTCACCCAGGTTGGAGTGCAGTGGCTTGATCTCGGCTCACTGCAACCTCTGCCTCCTGGGTTCAAGCAATTCTCCTGCCTCAGCCTCCTGAGTAGCTGGGATTACAGGTGTGGGCCACCACGCCCAGCTAATTTTGTACTTTAGTAGGGGCAGAGTTTCACCATGTTGATCAGGCTGGTCTCGAACTGCTGACCTTGTGATCCACCTGCCTTGGCCTCCTAGAGCGCTGGGATTACAGGCATGAGCCACCGTACCCAGCCTCTACCTCACTTTCAATAATGGACAAAACAACCAGATAGAAAATCAGTAAGAAAACAGAGGACTTAAACAACAAGTAGACCTAACAGTCATATACAGAACATTTTACCCAACAGCAGAATATACCATCTTCTACAGCATACCAGAATATGTTTCAGGATGGATCACGTTAGGTCACAAAACAAGTATTAAGAAATTTAGGAGACTGAAATCACAGCAGAAGGAAAACCAGAAAATTCAAAATTAAGTGGAAGTTAAACACTCCCTTGAACACCAATGGGTCAAAGAACAAATCAAAAGAGAAATTAGAAAATATCTTGAGACAAATGAAAATACAACATACCAAAACTTATGGAATACAGAAAAAGCAGCAGTAAGAAGAAAGCGTATGACAATAAACACCTACAATAAAGATGAAAGATCTCAAGTAAACAACCTAACTTTAAACCTCAGGAAATCACAACAACAAAGTGAGCCTTAAACTAGCAGAAGGAAGGAAAAAATAAAGATTAGAGCAGATACAAACAAAAAAGGAACAGAAAATAGAAAAAAAAATCATTAAAATGAGTTTTTAAAATATCAACAAAACTGACAAACCTTTAGCTAGATTACAAAAAAAGAGAAGACTCAAAATCAGAAAGGAAAAAGGAGACAGTGCAACTAATACCACAGAAATAAAAAGGATCATAAGAGACTACTATGAACTATCATATACCAACAAGCTGGATAACCTACAAGAAATGGTTAAATTAATAGAAACACCAAATCTAGCAAGGATGAATTATGAACAGAAGACCTAGCAAGGCACGGTGGCTCACGCCTGTATTCACAACACTTTGGGAGGCCAAGGCAGGCAGATCACTTGAGGTCAGGAGCTTGAGACCAGTCTGCCCAACATAGTGAAACACTGTCTACTAAAAATACGAAATTAGCAGGGCATGGTGCCACACGCCTGTCATCTCACTCAGGAGGCTGAGGTAGGACAATCACTTGAGCCTGGGAGGTGGAGGCTGCAGTGAGCCAAGATTGTACCACTGCACTCCAGCCAGGGCAACAGAGAGAGACTCCATCTCGAACAACAACAACAAACAACAAGATCTAAACAGATTTAAACAGCAAAGCTCATGACCAGATGACTTAACTGGTAAATTCTACCAAACACTTAAAGAACAATTAATGCCAATACTTTTCAAAATCTTCTAAAAAGTGGAAGAGGAAGAAACACTTCCAAATTCATTTTATAAGGTGAGAATTACCCTCATATCAAAGCCAGACAAGAAAGGAAAACTACAGGCCAATATCCCGATATAGAGATGCAAAAAACCTATCAAAATACTAGTAAATCAAGTTCAACAACACATTAAAAGGCTTATACGCCAAGACCACAGTAGGATTTATTCCTGGTATGCCAGAATGGTTCAACATACAAAAATTGTTTAATGTGACACATCAAACTGACAGAAAGAGAAATAAAAATCACATGATCATCTCACTGGATGCACACAAAGTATTTGACAAAACTCAACAGCCTTTCATAATAGAAACTCTCAACAAACTAGGAATGGAAGGAAATTGTCCATAACTAACATCATATTCAATGGTGAAAAGCTGAAAGCTTTTCCTCTAAGATCAAGAACAAGGAAGGGATGTTCACTCTCACCGCTTCTATTATCATAGTCTTGGAATACTAGCCAGGGCAATTAGGCAATTCTTTTTAAAAGGCTTCCAAATTGGGAAGAAAGAAGTAAAAAAAGAACTCTCTCTTCACAGAGGTGATTATTTTATGTAAAAAACCACAGAGACTCTACAAAACAAAATCTGTTAGAACTAATTTAGTTAAGTGGTATTATACAAAATCAACACATTCCACTTATATATACTAACAATGAGCTAAGGGAAATTATGAAAACAATCCCATTGACAATAGCATCAAAAACAATAAAACACAGGTACAGTGGCTCACGCCTGTAATCCTAACACTTTCGGAGGCCAAGGCAGGAGGATCGCTCGAGTCCAGGAGTTCAGGACCAGCCTGGACAGCATGGTGAAATCCTATCTCCACAAAAAATACAAAAATTAGCTGGGTGTTGTAGTGTGTGCCTGTAGTCCCAACTACTTTGGAAACTGAGGTGGGAGGATCACCTGAGCCCAGGGAGGTGAAGGTTGCAGTGAGCTGAGATCACACCACTACACTCCAGCCTGGAGTGAGACTCCAGAGTGAGACCCTGTCTCAAAATAAATAAAATAAAATAAAATACTTAGGAATAAACTTAACGAAGGAGGTAAAAGATCTATATACCAAAAACTAAAAAATACTGATGAAAGAAATTCTGAAAGACAGAAATAAGTAGAAAGACATCTGTGTTCATAAATTGGAAGACAGTATTTTGTAAATATCCATTCTATCCAAAGTGATCTATAAAATCCCCATCAAAATCCCAGTGGCAATTTTTACACAAATCATCCAAACAATCCTAAAATTCATATGAAACCACAATAGCCAAAACAATCTTGGAAAATAACAACAAAGCTGAAGGCATTACATATCCTGATTTCAAAATGTATCACAAAGCTGTAGTAATTAAAACAGTATGGTACTGAAATGAAAATAGACAAATAGCCAGGTACAGCTCACGCCTGGAATCCCAGTACTTTGGGAGGCTTAGGTGAGTGGATCACCTGAGGTCAGGAGTTCAAGACCAGCCTGGCCAACATAGTGAAACCCCATCTCTACTAAAAATACAAAAATTAGCAGGGTGTAGTGGCAGATACCTGTACTCCCAGCTACTCAGGAAGCTGAGGCATGAAGATTGCTTGAACCTGGGAGGTGGAGATTGCAGTGAGCCAAGATTGCACCACTGCACTCCAGCCTGGGTGACAGAGCAAGACCAGGTCTCAAAAAAAAAAAAAAAAAAAAAAGACAAATAGATCAATGAACTAGAATACAGAGTCTGTAAATAAACCTATGCATATACAGTTAACTGTTCTTCAATAAGAGCATAAAGAATACACAATGGGAAAAGGACAGCATCTTCAACAAATGGTGCTGGGAAATCTGAAAATCCACATGCAAAAAGAATGAAACTGGACCTTTACCTTACACCAGACGCAAAAATTAACTCAATACAGATTAAAGACTTAAATAAAAATAAGATCTGAAACTATAAAAATCCTAGAAAAAAAACATAGGGGAAAAATTCATAACTATGATCTTAGCAACAATTTCTTGCACATGACATTAAAAGTACAAATAGATAGGTAGAACGACATCAAACTAAGAATCAACAGAACGAAAAGGTAACCTACAGAATGGGAGAAAATACCTGAAAATCACATATTAAGAAGCGATTAACATCCAAAATATATAAGGAAATCCTGTAAGTCAGTAGCAAACAAATAATCTGATTAAAAAATTACCAAAGGACTTGAGTTGACATTCTCCAAAGAAGGCACATAAATGTCTCCTTTTGAAAAGATACGTATGAAAAGATGCTCAACATTAGAAATTATGGGAGAAAAGCAAATCAAAACTACAACATGGCATCATTTTACAGTTGTTGGGATGTCCATTATCAAAAAAACAAAAGATAACAAGTATTGGCGAGGATGTGGAGAAATTGGAACCCTTTGTACACTGCTGGTGGAAATCTAAAATGGTGCCACTGCAATGGAAAACAGTATAGAAGTTGCTCAAAAAAATTAAAAATACAGGCACCATATGATCCAGCAATCCTATTTCTGGGCATTTATACAAAAGAACTGAAATCAGGATTTTGGAGAGATACTTGCATTCCCATATTCATAGCTGCATCATTCACAACAGCTAACATACGGAAGCAACCTAAATGTCCATTGATGGAAGAGTGGAAACATAAAATGTGATATATGCTTACAATGGAACAACATTCAGTCACAAAAAAAGAGGGAAATCCTGCCACATGGAACAACATGGATGAATCTTGAGGATATTATGCTAAGTCAAATAAGCTGGTGATAGCACAAATACTGCATGACTCCATTTTATGAAATACTTAAAACAGTAACTCACAGAAACAGAAAATATAATGGTGGCCGCCAGCAGATGGGGGAAATGCAACGTTGCTATGAACAGGTATAAAGTTTTAGTTATGCAAGGTAAGTTCTGGAGGTATGCTGTACAACACAGTGCTTCTAGTTAACAGTAGTGTACAATTAAAAAAATATATATTTTTTTCTTTGAGGCACTCTCCCCCTGTTGCCTAGCCTGGAATGCAGTGGCATGGCCTCGGCTCACTAAAACTTCTGCTTCCCGAGTTCAAGCAATGTTCCTGCCTCAGCCTCCCGAGTAGTGGGACAACACGTGCGTGCTAATTTTTATATTTTTAGTAGAGACGGGGTTTCATCACATTGGCCAGGCTGGCCTCAAACTCCCAGCCTCAAGTGATCTGCCTGCCTTGGTCTCCCAAAGTGCTGGGATTACAGGAGTGAGCCACCACACCCAGCCACAAATATTTATTGTATGGCTATTATGAGTAAATTACTAAGCAAAAAATGTCTGTCCAAAAGCTTTAAAATCAGAACCTGGTTGTTTGTAAATGACTGCTTTTCTATTAATCAAAAGCACCTGTCAATCCCAGATGCATACAGTAAGAATTTGTCTAGATATTAATGTATATTTATTTTCTGGGGATTAAAACCATTGGAAGAAGTATTAATACTCTTAAATAAAACATTAACGATACTGCAGAAACAGAACTAGGTCACACTCTTCTTTCAGATACAGAAAGTTTTCATTTGTTTACTTTAAGAATAAAATGACACTAAAACATTTTAAAATATTTTAATAAATAATATGTTTTAAGAATAAATTCAGGCCGGGCATGGTGACTCACACCTGTAATCCAAACACTTTGGAAGCCAAGGCGGGTGATCACCTGAGGTCGGGAGTTCAAGACCAGCCTGACCAACATAGTGAAACCCCATCTTTATTCAAAAAAAAAAAAAAAAAAAAAGAATAAATTCAGTAAGTACTACACTAAAATAAATGCTTTGGTCCAATTCCTACAATACTCTTTAGAGAAACTGCTTAAAACAACCTGTTTAAAAAAAAAAAAAGTACCTTTTAGGAAACTGTGAGGTCAGATAAGTAGAATAGATATATTTTATGAGACAGGATCTCGCTCTGTCACCCAGACTGGAGTGCAGTGGTGTGATCTCAGCTTACCCCATGTTCAAGCGATTCTCCTGCCTTAGCCTCCAGAGTAGCTGGAATTACAGGCATGCACTACATGACCAGCTAATTTTGTTGTATTTTTAGTAGAGACCAGGTTTTGCCATGTTGGCCAGGCTGGTCTGGAACTCCTGACCTCAAGTGATTTACCTGCCTGGGCCTCCCAAAGTGCTGGGGATTACAGGTGTCAGCCACTCATGCGGCCTAAAATGGATGTATTTTAGATCACCGATTTGTCAAGCAGTGGTAAGATAGTTTCAGGGGACATGAAGTAACAGATTTAAGTATAAATCTGTTAGAACCATTAAAGCATTAAAGGTAAAAGTTTAAATAACCAAATAAATTCTTCAGACTATAAATTCCTGCAATGGACAAAAAGTTTCCTGAATGCTCAGCTTGTGACTATTCCATCTATTACTGTACTGTTGGTGTTTTGGCATATAAAAAGTGCTTAATAAATATTTGCTAAGAGAATGAACTTACCACAAAGACCTGTTGAAAGAAGGAATTTACCACATATATCACCACATGTTTTCTGTTATCTTAAATTGTTAGCAATATCTTTATGAAAAATTTTGGTCAGGAGTTCTCCTTAGGCAGAGGGAAGATGTCTGAAGATAAAGACAGCTTAAAGCAGGGAAGATAAGCAATGGAAGGGGGGCTCCACCTCAAGTCACGACGGGCAGGCCTATCCCTAAAAGACCATCAGGCAGTCAGCATGGGGCTCTGAAGGAGTATGTATTCTAGGCAAAATGCAAAATTAGCAATTTCATCAAAGTCAGCTCAGAAGAAATTATTTTGTTAACTTCCACCTCTCTACATGAAGCAAGATCCTAAAATCACACTTAGTATTTATTAAAATGCCAAGTACGCTGCTTGAGAGTTCTTTGTGCTGATCTTAAGTTACAAAAGTAGTAAGCCATTATAAATCTCTTCACTGGCAAAAGGAGTAACAAGGACATATTCAGGGAACTCTAGGCCACATCAGAGTAGTCATATATATAAATATGAAAAGGTTTATTTAAGAAAGAAATTATCCATTCTTTATGAAAAATGGGAGCTAGAACCACCGGAGGAAAAGATAGTAAGGATTTCTAGGCTCCAGACAAGTTTTATATACAAATATAAGAGGTTAATATAAAGCTACCTTCTAGAGTTCAAGAGGTTTTAATACAATGAAAGTATTAGTAATTATGACAGAAACCACCACAGGTGGGTGTTAAAGCATTATCTTCCTAATGTGCTTGCTATTTAAAGGGAAAACAGCAAACTAATATAGAAAACATTATCCTTTGCTTTGATTTGAAATCCTAGTAAGTAGGTCAAGATGAAATAAGTACCCTATTCTGCCTCTCTCATGGAATGCAACTAAAGACAATGGGCAGATGTATCCAAGGACGTGCAAGCTGGTGGACTGAGAAAAGTAACCAGAACTCACAGTACCTCCATACTCCTGACAAGTTTATTCAGCACCTCCTGGCCTGGATTCAAAAGCTGAAACTGCACACTAGATGCACAAAGAAAAATTTCCAAGAGAGGCCCTCTATTTCTGGTCTGAGGAACAGAAAAGGGGGCTCCCAAAGATAAAAGAGAGTGGAGGAAATCCCCTGGGTTGTTTTGTTTCATTCTCTCCCTCTTGGGATCCCAGGCAGTATCAGAGCAGCAAAAGAGTCAATGACAGCAGCTCCAAGAATCCTACTTTCTGACAAGAGAAACTGCAGTCCCAAGAGTAAGAAGAGAGTCTTGGCTACAGAGGCTGACATAGCTACAGGAAACGTGCTGAAGTACAGGGAAACTAAAGCCCTGACTTTCTAGCCAGACAACAGGAAAGAGAGAGAGGGAGGTTTTTAGGAGCCAGAAAGTGTCAGGCACATCACAGAAAAGAAGGAGCTCATGAAAACGTAGAGTTTTATGTACACTCCTGGGGCCACCCGTGAGCTGGGAGTGCATGGCCCTGCTCCTAAGAGTGTACAAAGGCTTTGGGACCTGACCACTGGCCAGGTCCCAGAGTGGACACAAGAAGGCACGTAAGCAGGTAAGAAACAAAACTGAACTGATGCTGGAACCAGAGCCTACAGAATGCTGGTTGGAATTTGTGGCCTGAACCTAAATCGGTCAACTGCTCGTTAAAGCAAAAACTTCAACATTTTCCACAGGACTTAAACAAGATTCAGAATCATAAAATGTTAAGTCAAACTGTCCAGGATACAATCCAAAATTAATTGTCATACAAAGAAATAGAAAATCTCATAAAAGACAAGAGAGGACACATACATTGGGATTATAAAACAAAAAATAAGTAGCTACCAAAACCATGCTCTATTAAGGTCACTCTTGAAACAAATGATAAGAGTTTCAGGAGGAAAATAAAAGACTATACACAAAAAAAGAAAATTTTAGAACTAAAAAAAAAATCAAATTTAAAATTTACTGCAAAGACTCAATAACAGAATGGAAATGACAGGGGAAAGAACCAGTGAACATTAAGACAGATGAATAGAAATTTTTGAAGCTGAAGAACAGGTAAAAAGAATTTTAAAAAGTAAATAAAGCCTCAGGAACCTGCCAAACAATAACAAAATTTACATTTGGGTTACTAAAATCCTAGAAGGAAAAGAGTAAAGTACAGTGTCAAAAACATATTTAAAGACTCAAATGGCTGAAAACCCCCCAAATTTGGCAAAATACAAACTTACAGAAACAAGAAGTTCAGTGAATCTCAAACAGGAAGAAACTAAAAAAAACCCATGTGCAGACACCATAACCAAAATTGCTGCTTTGGAAACACTTTCAAAGCAGCTAAAGAAAATCATGGTGCTATATACAAAGTAATAATGATTCCAAGACAGCACATTAATCACCAGAAATTATGTAGGCCAGACAGCAGTCAAACACTTGTGAAGTGGTAAAACAAAATAACTATGAATCCAGAATTCTCTATAAGTGAAAATTACTCTAAGAATGAAAGTAAAAGAAGTTCTCAGATGACGTTTAACTGGGAGAATTGACAACAGACTTTCTCTGAAAACATGCTAAAGAAAATTCCTGAGACACAAGTAAAATGATCACAGAAAAATAACTGAACTTCAGCAGTGAAGGAACCAGCAACATTTATAGCAAGACTGGGTAAAATATTCTTTTTCTCCCCTTAAGTTCTTTAAATTATGTACAACAGTTGAAAGCAAAAATTATAACACTGTCTGACGGGGTTTTCAA
>PVKV010040484.1:0-12202 GCA_004027835.1 Alouatta palliata
TTGGGGTTGCTCTTTTTGAGGAATATCTTTGTGGTGGTCTCTGTATTACCTGGAGTTGAGTATTGTCCTGCCTTGCTAGGTTGGGAAAGTTTTCCTGGATAATATCCTGAAGAATATTTTCCAGCTTGGATTCATTCTCTTCGTCACATTCAGGTACACCTATCAAACGTAGATTAGGTCTTTTCACATAGTCCCATATGTCTTGGAGACTTTGCTCATTCCTTTTTACCCTTTTTTCTCTAATCTTGTCTTCTCGTTTTATTTCGTTAATTTGGTCTTCCACCTCTGAAATCCTTTCTTCTACTTGATCAACTTGAGTGTTAAAACTTGTGCATACTTCGTGAAGTTCTCGTATTGTGTTTCTCAGCTCCGTTAATTAACTTACATTCTTCTTTAAATTGTCCATCCTCGTTAACATTTCTTCAAACCTTTTTTCAAGGTTCTTAGTTTCCTTGCATTGGGCTAGATCATGTTCTTTTAGCTCACAGAAGTTTCTCATCATCCACCTTCTGAAGCCTGATTCTGTTGATTCCTCACATTCATTGTTGATCAGGCCTTGTCCATTTGGTAATGAGGAACTGCAATCCTCTGTAGGAGGAAAGGCATTCTGATTTCGGGTGTTTTCAGCCTTTTTGCGCTGGTTTCTTCCCATCTTTGTGGATTTATCCACCTGTCGTCTGTGTAATTGCCGACTTTCAGATTAGGTCTCTGAGTGGATGTCCAGCTTGGTGGTGGTAAAGTTTTTTCTGTTTCTTAGTTTTCCTTCGGCGGACGCTCCTCCCCCACAGAGCTGGACCTTCCCGAGTTCAGCTGTGCTTGCTGTGAAACTCTCAGTCCTCAGCAGTTCCAATTGCTGTTTTTTTTGTGCGGTGGGGAGGGGGATCAGCCTTCCCCCACGGCGACCCACTAAGCCGGCTGAAACGGCGGCGTTAAGATTCGTGGCGCTTTTCTGCCCGGGAATCTCCCGGTCTGGTTCCCCACTTCAGTCCGCTTTTCAATCAGCTGAATGGCAGACTCTGCATTCCCGGAGCTCCAAACGCCAACTAAAAGGGCACTCAGTCCCATATACTCCGGACTGAGAACCACCGCGCCCGGGCGCCTGCAAAACGGCCGTGCTGGCCAAAAGAGTCGCGCTGGCGACCCATGGGGCTCCTCCGCTGGGAATCTCTTGGTCCGTGGGCAATAAAAATTCGTCTGAAAATATGGCATCCACTCACTCTCTGCACTTTCAGTGGGAGCTACAATCCTGAGCTGCTGCTCGATAATGCCTGTATTCTTTGAAAAATTTTGTTTTCAGAGGTCTTAGTGTTTTAAGACTGATCCATGTAACTGAAAACCTTTTGCTTTCACTACTATAAAGTTTTTCATTGTATGAATGTGCTACAATTTATTATCCTTTCTCTTACTGGATATTTGGATGTTGTCCAGTTTTTGGCATTGCTATATCTGGTAGACATAGGCAAGAATATTAAAATTCTTAAATTTTGTTAATCCAGTAGGAGGGAAATGGTATCTTGAAATTTAGATTTGAATTTCCCTGTTAGCTATTGAGGTTGTTATGGACCATTCATATTTCATTTGCTGTGCAGTAACTATTTGTGTCTTTGCCTATTTTCTCCATTGGATCATTTTAAATTTTTTTAATGACTTGTAGGAATTCTTTATTTTTCTGGATATTAGAGTGAATTGGGGAAAGTACCTCATCTTTTTTCATTCTTTAACAGTGTCTGTGTTGGGTACTTCCATGTTCCCTTGTGCATGTGACAGAGCTTACCTCCAGAACCTTCTGGAGAGGGGACTGTTTTTGTGGGGAGCCATTAACTTACTTGTGATATATTTCTATTTGTGGTGGTAGGACTAGTCAATATGTTTCTTCTTGAGTTTGATCATATATATTTGTTTTTTTGTTTTTGTTTTTTTTGAGACAGTTTTGCTTTTGTTGCCCAGGCTGGAGTGCAATGGTGCAATCCTAGCTTACTGCAACCTCTGCCTCCCGGGTTCAAACGATTCCCCTGCCTCAGTCTCCCAAGTAGCTGGAATTACATGTGCCTGCCACCACGCCCGGCTAATTTTTGTTTTTTTTTTTTTTTTTTTTTTTTTTTTTTTTTTTTTTTTTTTTTTTTTTTTTTTTTTAGTAGAGACAGGGTTTCACCATATTGGCCAGGCTGGTCTCAAGCTCCTAATCTCCGGTGATCCACCTGCGTCGGCCTCCGAAAGAGCTTGGATTATAGGCGTGAGCCACTGCGCCTGACTTGGTCATATATATTTTTCTAGGACTTTATTCCTTTCCCCTACATTTTCAAATTTATGGACATTAATGAGCTCACAGTATTCTCTTTTTGCATCTGGAGTTATATCCCCCCACATTTTTTATTCCTGCTATTTATTTATGCCATTTCTGGATTTTTAACCAGTCTTTCCATAGTTCTTGGCTTTATCAAACCTTTCAGTGTGCCTTTCTGTTTCACTGATTTCTACATTTAACTTTTCACTTTCTTTGGTTTATTATGTTTTTTCTTTGGTTTATTATGTTTTTTCTTTTTCTTTTCGAGACAAAGTCTCACTCTGTCACCCAGGTTGGAATGCAGTGGTGCAGTCTTGGCTCACTGCAGCCTCTGCCTCTCGAATTCTTGCAATTCTCCTGCCTCAGCCTCCCAAGTAACTGGGACTATAGGCACACGCCGCCACGCCAGGCTAATTTTTTTTTTGTATTTTAGTAGAGGTGGGGTTTCACCGTGTTGCCCAGGCTGGGCTCGAACTCCTGAGCTTGGGCAGTTCGCCTGCCTCGGCCTCCCAAAGTGTTGGGATTATAGGCATGAACCATCAGGCTTACGTTTTTTCTTAATTAAAATTTTAATCTGTTTTCACTATTTTATCTTTTTAAAACTTAAGTCTTAAAGGCTATACAGTGCTTTCATCACCTCTCTTTTATAATTTCTCTTTTTCTACTGGATTCTCCTTCTTGGAGTTTAATTATATTTATATCTTCTCATCTTAAACGTTCCCTTTCTCTTAACTCTGTCATCCTCTTTAGCTTAATTTCATTTCTCTACCGTTTTGCATCCACCCTCTCAAAAAAAAGGTAGTATCATTTGCTTTAATTTCCTTACCTGCTACTCTTTAATCTTTCATCTTTCACTTCATTGAAGTCATAACCGCCTAAAAATTTTACAGCTAGCTACTCTCCTTCTTAATACTTTTCCCCCTTCGCTTCGTGTAATTGTTCTTACCTAGTTCTCACACATCTTTATTACTGTTTGTCTTTTTATGCGAGTTTTTCTGACTCTTAAATATAGATGTTTTCTAAGGTTTTATATTCATTTTTCTTCTCATTATCTTCCTCCTTTTTGAGAAATTTTATTAGCTCCCAAACACCTCTCTGCAGCAACATGTTTCTCTTAAACTTTAACCTGAACGTTAAAGTACCCACTGGATATTGCTTTATAAATGTCTCACTGATACTTAAAATATGAAAACGTATCTGACTTCACAAACTAGTTTATCTCTCTGAATTTCTTAACTTGATTAATAATACATCAGGGTTGGGTGCAGTGGCTCACACCTTTAATCCCAGCACTTTGGGAGGTTTAGGCAGGTGGATCATCTGAGGTCAGGAGTTCAAGACCAGCCTGGCCAACATGGTAAAACCCCATCACTACTAAAAATACAAAAACTTAGCTGGGTGTGGTGGCAGGTACCTGTAATCCTAGCTACTCGGGAGGGTGAGGCAGGAAATTGCTTGAACCCAGGAGGCAGTGGTTACAGTGAGCCGAAATTGCACCACTGTACTACTCTAGCCTGGGAAACAAGAACGAAACTCCATCTCAAAATAATAATAATAATAATAATAATAATAATAATAATAGCATCTTCTCTTTGAGCTGGAAACTGTCTGTCTTCTTCTCCTTTAAAATTCATTTACCTTCAACCCTGACCCATACCCTGTCTTCAAAAAACATCAGTTCTGTTTCATAATTTATTAATTCATCAATTATTTATGCAGCAGTGCTATGTGATATAGACACTAGTCTAGGCATTAGGGATATAATGTTGAATACAACCTTCAGGTTGCCTGCTCTGATTGAGCTTACATTCTGATAGGGAAGCAGCTATAAACAAATAAATGAACAAGATTATTCCAGATAAAACTGCTATGAAGTAATAGAAACTGAATTGTGAACTGTTTATATCAAGTCATCAAGGAATGTCTCTCTGTAGGTGTCATGTTTCAGGTGAATAAGGAGCATGAGGAAGAGATGATGTCTCAGAGCTGTCCCTTCCTTTCCACTGTAAAAATTCATCTGTGCCTGAGTACAATTAATAGGTATTATTGAATTCGTTTATTTGACCCAGAGCTTCACATTTAAGAGCTTTTGATTGAAATCGAACCATGTTAAATGGTGGTAGTTACTGGCTTTAGAAGAGATTGCAGTTATAAACCTGTAACTCCCATTTTAAAAACACCTTCAGTGATCCCCTTCATTTTCTAGGCTCTTTATTATGGCATTCAGGCCGTAATCTGCTGCCAGTCTTTCCAACCCTCTTTCTTACTGCTCCCTGCTTCGTACTTTATACAATATCATAGCTGCTTATAGATCTCTATATCTTAAGGGTTCTTGTCATCTTGCTTTTGCTCATGGTGTCTCTTCTGCCTATAATTACCCTTTCCCCACATTATGAGTTCTATCTCATGTTAAGTCTCAGTTCAGGAGCTCTTCCAGGAAACCTTCCTTGTCTCACTACCCTCCCCAGGATTAGGTTAAAGACTCTGCTCCTGTGTTCTTGGTTTATCCAGAGTGCACCTTTATTAATTATTGTACCCACCACATTTTATTATAATGAACTGTTTGCATTTGCCTTTCATCCACAGGCTGAAGGCAGGGCACCCGATCTCAGTTATCTCTTTGGTAACACAAAGTGTCTGGCACATAAGGATCCAGCACGTGATTGCTAAACTGAGCTATAATTCTAAGTAGGTGTAGCACTTGTCTGTAGTATCTCCTGTGCACCAGAAGTAGCCATTGTCTAGTTGCTGGACTGGAAAATGATTACAACCTGAAAAGTATTTGATGAAATCTCTCTTGATAACTTCACAGACCAGATGAAGAAGTGATGCAAGCAGTGTGTGACTTAGTCACTGGGTGAATGCCTGTGATACAAAAAGAATGCTTTGGAGTAATTGTATATCAGTCAGAGAGTTTTAGTAGCAGACAAGGCTGTCTCCAAGTGAGTAGTTCACTTGGGATAAAGAGACAGAAAATGTGTTGGCCAGATCTTCAGGTGACAAAAATCTGGAAAGCTTAGGAAACATTTTTTAGGACCATTAATATCTAAAAAATATTTTGACAAGTCAAGTGATCCAACAAAATGAAATCTCCCTGCTGGGAGTAAGTAATGTTCCAAAGGGTTGGGAGAAAAAAAAACAACTCCGCTGGGTGTGGGAACATGGCAGTAGGAAATGTATAGACAGTTGGTCATATACTTAGTTATGGTGCTCCCAAGAAAACTTCCCCCTGCACCCCAAGAAAGCTTTCATTAACAGACACAGCAATTCCATGTATGGTGGTGGCAGCCTCAGTCATTCTGTACCACGCTTCGTCATTTCTCACATAGGCTGTTAAGTCCTGGGCCTGGTGAATTTGAAGGAGCATGTTTAAACAGAGACCATGAAGTCTAAAATATTGTGTAAAGGATAGGCGCAGAACTGGGGATGCTAGCCAGTGGGAGAGGAGACATAAGCAGACATAACTGCTTTTCAACATCTGAAATATAATCTTACAGTGAAGCAATCAAGATTTTATTTTGTGACTGCAAAGAATAGTGTTTAGACTGGTTGTTGGATACATAAAGAGACATTTAATTTAGCATGAGGAGCTTTCTAGCAGCATTTATTATCCAAGGTGGAGTGAGTTACCTGGTGAGGAAGTGAGTTTCCTGTCATTTTGGATACACAAGCAAAAGTTGGCCGTCACTTGGTGGGGGTGCTCTCAGAGGGCTTTTAAACATCAGTTGGGTAGATGGTTAGAACGAACTCTGTGGGATCTGCTAACCTAGGCAGCCCAAGATCTTTCTCCTTATTTTTTCCTTGTTTGTACACATTTCACATTTTATTTTCATAATGGAAGTCAGTGAAAAAAAGATCCCCTTTGCTAATAAATTTGTGACACTACATGCGTTAGATTTTGTCTGTATGCTTTCTGATATAAATTGCTTTTAACTGTAAACTCTTTCTTTCAATAGATGGACGACCTCAGTGGGAGGTAGAAGGGAAAATAATCAGGGAAAAATGTCAAGGGGTAAGAAATTTACCTTAATTTTTAAGAAATATTTAAGACACTGAATAGAAAATTGAATAATGTTGCTTTATGGTATGGATGAGTCTTTTGTATATTGATGAATAAAAAAGTAAAATTAGCCTGGGCACAGGGGCTCATGCCTATAATCTCACCACTTTGGGAGGCTGAGGCAGGAGGATCATTTGAGCCCAGGAGTTCAAGACAAGCCTCAGCAATATGGTAAAACTCCTTCTCTACAAAAAATACAAAAAAATTAGCCATGCGTAGTGACGTGTGCCTGTAGTCCCAGCTACTTGGAAGGCTGAGGTGGGAGGATCAGCTGAGCCTGGGAGGTCAGGGCTGCAATGAGCCATGATCATACCACTACACTCCAGCCTGGGTGACAGAGTGAGACCTTGTCTAAAAAAGTAAAATTTTCTAGAGGTTTGGAAGTAAGATACTTACGTAGTATTAAAGTTTAGAAAAGATAACCAGTTTAGTGTCTTTTTTCTCCTTATTGTGTATAGGGAAGGAGAAACTAGAAAGAAGATTATCAGAAGGTTCTTACTGAAATTATCATAATTTCTGTGAACTCAGCAATAAAAACAGATTCAATAAAGAGCATATGTATAGGCCTTCACAGAGAAATAAAAAAGAGAAAGAACATATGTACTGGACAAAAGATAGGAGCAAGACAAGTCCTTAGAGAATTGTGTACTTAACACACTATTTCTTACTCCTCAGCTACTTAATTAAGACTTCTAGGATTCTACATTGAAAGCTTTGGACTTGTTTGGAATAGAGACAGAGTATTTTCTGGGATAGGGAATACCACTTTCCACAATGCTTTCAAAAGATCTGGAGCAATTAGGTTGAGGATTACATTTGGTTTGGGGCTAACATTTTCACCTTGGTTTTGTAAAATTATTTTTTATATAGATACAAATTTTGTTTAATACCAGTTTTTGGGTTGTTTTGTTTGTTTAATTAATTAATTATTATTATTATTATTTTGAGACAGTCTCATTCCGTCACCAGGTGCCAGGCTGGAGTGCAGTGGCACAATCTCGGCTCACTGCAACCTCTGCCTCCTGGGTTCAAGCAATTCCCCTGCCTCAGCTTCCCAAATAGCAGGGACTACAGGCATGCGCCACCATGCCCAGCTAGTTTTTCTATTTTTAGTAGAAACGGGGTTTCACCATGTTGGTCAAGATGGTCTTGATCTCTTGACCTCGTCATCCACCCGCCTCGGCCTCCCAGAGTGCTGGGATTACAGGCGTGAGCCACCATGCCCGGCCTAATTTTTTTTTTCTTAGTATAGTGACGGGGTTTCACCATGTTGGCCAGGATGGTCTCGATCCCCTGATCTCGTGATCCACCCGCCTCGGCCTCCCAAAGTGCTGGGATTACAGGTGTGAGTCACCGCGCCTAGCCATTTATTTTTTTTTAGATGGAGCCTAGCTCTTGCTCAGGCTAGAGTTTAGTGATGCAATCTTGGCTCACTGCAGCCTCCGCCTCCCGGGTTCAAGTGATTCTCCTGCCTCAGACTCCTGAGTAGCTGGGATTACAGGCATGTGACCATGCCTGGCTAATTTTTGTATTTTTAGTTGGGATGGGGTTTCAACATGTTGGCCAGGCTGATCTCAAACTCCTGACCTCAAGTGATCTCCCGGCCTCAGCCTCCCAAAGTGCTGGGATTACAGGTGTGAGCTACTGCACCTGGCTCTAGTTTAGAACATTTTGAATGTAAAATTCAACTTGGGAATCATTAAACCTAATTAAAAACCAGAATGAATTTACTGTTAAGATACATGGTAACATGTAATATTTGGTAGAGCAAAATATCTCTCTACATAGTATGTAAGACTTTTTACTTTTGCTGCAGCCAGAAACCCAATTGGGTGAGTAAAAAGCAATTTCTCTTTTATTAATTAAAGGACTTATCTCTTTCAAGACTGAAGTGTCCCCATAGTAAATCTCCAGATGACTTATATGACTAGCTGATGTGCATAATTATCTGTTATGGGACAGCCTTGTAGTTAAGACTCATGAGTTGTGATGTGTTTAGCAGGTGCATTTCATTTTTAGTTCTGAGTGTAACACAATCTTGCTTTCCATCCTTAGGCTCACATTGTCCTTGAAGTTCCTCCATATCATAACCCAGCAGTTACAGCTGCAGTGCAGGTGCACTTTTATCTTTGCAATGGCAAGAGGAAAAAAAGCCAGTCTCAACGTTTTACTTACACACCAGGTAGGAGGAGTCGTGATGGTTTACTATAGAGCTTTCTTTCATGATGAATAAAAAGCTATTCAATGAATCCTGTATTAGAATGTTTAAGGTAGAGTGCGTATAAACAATGAAAACACCAACAGATGCCCAATTTAAAGTTTATGTTAACTTTACATATTAGGTATGCTCACAGTTGTTATTTTGTATTATTATGGGGAAATTAGAAGATGGACTGTAGGTTTAAAGTCTTTTTTTAGAAGAATTTTTATCAAAAATTCCCAGCATTACAGAGGGGCAGGTGTTTGTGAGAATGTGTGTGCTCCTGAGTCATGAACTCTCCTTGTACTCTTAGCACCTTAAAAAGGCAGTGTGCCCAGTTCATAGTGTCTTCATCTCACCCATTCCCAATCACATGAAGAAAACCCTTGTTAGATTTTCTTTTTTAAATTTTTAATATATTTTTAATATTTTTCTATTTTATTCTTTTTTTTAATTTATTTTACTTTTGGTGCATACTATATCTGGCATTTCTCCCCATATTATCCCTTCCCACACTCCCCTCCCTCCCCACCCCCTGTTATCTCTCCCCTACCCACCCCCCAACTGTCCCCTGTGTGTGATACTCCTCTCCCTGAGTCCACATGTTCTTGTTCAACACCCACCTATGAGTGAGAACATACGGTACTTGCCTTTCTGTTCTTGGGTCAGTTTGCTGAGAATGATGATTTCCAGATTCATCCAAGTCCCTACAAAGGACACGAACTCATCATTTTTTATGGCTGCATAGTATTCCATGATGTATATGTACCACATTTTCTTTGTCCAGTCTATCATTGATGGGCATTTGGGTTGGTTCCAGGTCTTTGCTATTGTACACAGGGCTGCAATGAACATACGTGTCTTCATAGTAGAATGATTTATAGTTCTTTGGGTATATACCTAATAGTGGGATTGCTGGGTCAAATGGAATTTCTATTTCTAGATCCTTGAGAAATCACCACACTGTCTTCCACAATGGTTGAACTAATTTACACTCCCACCAACTATGTAAGAGTGTTCCTATTTCTCCACATCCTCTCCGGCATCTGTTGTCTCCAGATTTTAATGATCGCCATTCTAACTGGCAGGAGGTGATATCTTGGTATGGTTTTGATTTGCATTTCTCTGATGACCAGTGATGATGGGCATTTTTTCATATGTTTGTTGGCCTCACATATGTTCTCTTTTGAAAAGTGTCTGTTCATATCCTTCACCCACTTTTGAATGGGGTCGTTTTTTTTTCTTGTATGTCTGTTTTAGTTCTTTGTAGATTCTGGATATTAGCCCTTTGTCAGATGGGTAGATTGCAAAAATTTTTTCCCATTCTGTTGGTTGCTGATGCACTCTAATGATGGTTTCTTTTGCTGTACAGAAGCTCTGGAGTTTAATTAGATCCCATTTGTCTATCCTGGCTTTTATTGCCATTGCTTTTGGTGTTTTAGTCATGAAGTCCTTGCCTATGCCTATGTCGTGGATGGTTTTCCCTATGTTTTCTTCTAGTGTTTTTATGGTGTTAGGTTTTATGTTTAAATCTTTGATCCATCTGGAGTTAATTTTAGTGTAAGGTGACAGGTAGGGGTCCAGTTTCTGCTTTCTGCACATTGCTAGCCAGTTTTCTGAACACCATTTATTAAATATGGAGTCCTTTCCCCATTGCTTGTTCTTGCTGGGTTTGTCAAAGATCAGATGGTTGCAGGTGTGTGGTGTTTATTCTGGGGTCTCTGTTCTGTTCCATTGGTCTATGTCTCTGTTTTGATACCAGTACCATGCTGTTTTAATTACTGTAGCCTTATAGTATAGTTTAAAGTCTGGCAGTGTGATGCCTCTGGCTTTGTTCTTTTTGCTTAGGATTGGTTTGGCTATACGGGCTTTTTTGTGATTCTATATGAAGTTTAAAATGTTTTTTTCCGGCCGGGCGCGGTGGCTCACGCCTGTAATCCCAGCACTTTGGGAGGCCAAGGCGGGTGGATCACGAGGTCAAGAGATCGAGACCATCCTGGTCAACATGGTGAAACCCCGTCTCTACTAAAAATACAAAGATTAGCTGGGCATGGTGGCACGTGCCTGTAGTCCCAGCTACTCGGGAGGCTGAGGCAGGAGAACTGCTTGAACCCAGGAGGCGGAGGTTGCGGTGAGCTGAGATCACGCCATTGCACTCCAGCCTAGGTAACAAGAGCGAAACTCCGTCTCAAAAAAAAAAATGTTTTTTTCCAGTTCTGTGAAGAAGGTCATTGGTAGCTTGATGGGGATAGCATTGAATCTGTAGATTACTTTGGGCAGTATGGCCATTTTCACAATATTGATTCTTCCTAACCCTGAGCATGGAATGTTTCTCCATCTGTTTGTGTCCTCTTATTTCGTTGAGCAGTGGTTTGTAGTTCTCCTTGAAGAGGTCTTTACATCCTTTGTTAGTTGTATTCCTAGGTATTTTATTCTCTTTGTAGCAGTTGTGAATGGGAGTTCCCTCTTGATTTGGCTGTTTGTTATTGGTATATAGAAATGCTTGTGATTTTGCACATTGATTTTGTATCCTGAGACTTTGCCGAAGTTGCTTATCAGTTTGAGAAGATTTTGGGCTGAGACGATGGGGTCTTCTAGATATACAATCATGTCATCTGCAAATAGGGACAGTTTGACTTCCTCCTTTCCTAATCGAATACTCTTTATTCATTTTTCTTGTCTGATTGCTCTGGCTAGAACTTCCAATACTATGTTGAATAGGAATGGTGAGAGAGGGCATCCTTGTCTAGTGCCAGATTTCAAAGGGAATTCTTCCAGCTTTTGCCCATTCAGTATGATATTAGCTGTAGGTTTGTCATATATAGCTTTTATCATTTTATGATACGTTCCATCAATACCTAGTTTATTGAGAGTTTTTAGCATGAAGGGCTGTTGAATTTTATCAGAGGCCTTCTCTGCATCTATTGAGATAATCATGTGGTTTTTGTCTTTGGTTCCATTTATGTGATGGATTATATTTATGGATTTGCATATGTTGAACCAGCCTTGCATCCCCGGGATGAAGCTTACTTGGTTGTGATGGAGAAGCTTCTTGATGTGCTGTTGCAATCTGTTTGCCAGTATTTTATTGAAGACTTTTGCATTGATGTTCATCATGGATATTGGCCTGAAGTTTTCTTTTTTAGTTGAGTCTCTGCCTAGTTTTGGTATCAGGATGATGTTGGTCTCATAAAATGAGTTAGGGAGGATTCCCTCCTTTTCTATTGTTTGATATAGTTGCAGAAGGAATGGAACCAGCTCCTCTTTGTATGTCTGGTAGAATTTGGCTGTGAACCCGTCTGGACCTGGACTTTTTTTGATTGGTAGGCTTTTGATTGCTGCCTTTACTTCAGCCCTTGTTATTGGTCTATTCAGGGTTTCAGCTTCCTCCTGGTTTAGTTTTGGTAGAGTACAAGTGTCTAGGAATTTATCCAATTCTTCCTGGTTTACTGGTTTATGTGAGTAGAGATGTTTGTAGTAATCTCTGAGAGTAGTTTGTATTTCTGTGGCATCAGTGGTGATATCCCCTTTATCGTTTTTTATTTCATCTATTTGATTCTTCTCCCTTTTCTTTTTTATTAATCTGGCTAGCAGTCTATTTTGTTGATCTTTTCAAAAAACCAGCTCCTGGATTTATTGATTTTTTGAAGGGTTTTTT
>PVKV010040486.1:0-12203 GCA_004027835.1 Alouatta palliata
GGGAGGGGAGGGGGAGGAAGGGCAGGAAGGAACATTTTTCATTAAATGGATACACACCATGTTTCAGATTCCTATAGTATAATACAGAACTAAAAACACCTGATTTTTGTCCTGCTTCCTTAAACAGGAACTTTGAGCTAGACTCTTATCACATAAAAGTCTTTAAAGCAAAGATCCCTGACCTAACAACCTAATCTTGAATGGAAGAATATATAATTTTGTTTTTCTGAGACAGAGCCTCGCTCTGTCGCCCAGGCTGGAGTGCAGTGGTGCAGTGAATATATAATCTTACAGTAGATAACTTAGTTCTACTATAATTTCCTTTTCTATGATTTCAATGCAGCATTTTGCAGCCAGTAGAGAGAATGTAATACTAATTATTTTTGAAGCTTCTGCTATATTAAACAATGAAAGAAAATAAAAACTGCCATATGTACTAGGCCTGACTTCCCCAGACAAAACTGAAAAGTCAGGGACTTTTTCTTTCAGTCTCCTCTTCCCATTTACAGGTCTGTTCCTGTGCTTTCACATTCTGTCATACGTCTTAGCACCCGTGACCACACTGCCTCGTCCAAACTCTGGATTTTTTTTAAACTCATAATTTGTCCCTTCACGTTCATTCATTCAACAAATGTTTGTTAAAGCCTACTATCAGCAAGGCTCTATGCTAGACCTGCAGATGTAAAAATGGCTGAAATACTGGGCTCACATTAAGGCAATTTGCTGACTGGTAACTAGTCATGAAAAGTGGCGCATATAGGGCAGATCCATGTTTTGTGAACTGAAACTTGAGTATTAGGAGTTCTGTTTCAGCAAAAGAGCAATTGGAGAACAAAACTAGAAATACAAAATTAGTTATTAAAATGAGCATTTGCAGCGAGAAAATAAATCACTACAAACTACCAACTACCAGAGGCTTGGAGATTCAGGTCCCTTTCTTGTGACCGAGGCAATTTATCAGAAATGCTTTTACATAAACGCATCCTGGTTACAACCTTGCTTCCCCTTCCACTTAGATCACTGTTTAACTCTCTGTAAGTCCCAGCACCCACAGAACCTGAGCAAGTGAAGGACCTGGAATTTTAAACCTCAGTAAGGTCCATCGTACTGTTAAAGTTAATCTGCCTCTGAGCAGACACACCTTGTAAATACTCTCAGAATAAGGTTCAAAGTACCAAGGGCACTTGAGGAGGATGTGGCTTTGCTTCAGTCAGGGAAGATTTCCCAGCAAAGTTAATGTTTAACAGAAGCCAACAAAGAAATGGGTGAAAAACGAAAGAGGAACTAGGATTTCTGCACAGTTGGGAATTTTGGCTTTTACAAAACAACATTGAAACACTTACTCTGCGTGGTGGCTCACACCTGTAATCCCAGCACACTGGGAGGCCAAGGCGGGCAGACCACCTAATGTCAGGAGTTCAAGACCAGCCTGGTCAACATGGTGAAACCCCGTCTCTACTAAAAATACAAAAATTAGCTGGGCATGGTGGCACGTGCCTGTAGTCCCAGCTACTCGGGAGGCTGAGGCAGGAGAATTGCTTGAACCCAGGAGGTGGAGGTTGCGGTGAGCCGAGATCGCACCATTGCACTCCAGCCTGGGTAACAAGAGCGAAACTCTGTCTCAAAAAAAAAAAGAAACAGAGAGAGAGAGAGAGAGAAAGAAAGACAGAGAGAAAAAGGAAGGAAGGAAGGAGGAAGGAGGAAGGAGAGAGAGAAAGAAAGAAAGAAAGAAAAAAGAAAGAAAGAGAAAGAAAGAAAAAAAGAGAAAAAAGAAAGAAAGAAAAATAGCATGCTTTCAGCTATATACCATTCTCATTACCCCCATGCCCATCTTCTAAAATTATACTGGAAAATAATTTTAAGGACCATAGCATAGTACAGACTCCCTAGTCAAAGCTATTGTGATTTTAGATCACTTTTACATTACTTATGTTCTCAAATGTGAGTGAAACTTGAAAGGAAAGAAGTGCAGCAATACATCTGGTTTTCTTTTCTGTTGTTCTGCATGTTTCTATTTTCTTTTGTTTTCTTTTTTGCCTCATGGGTTAAACTCCCACATTGGCCATTCCAGCCTCTACATCTCTTTCCCAAGAGTTTCTGGCTTCAGCAACTCAGGTGAAGCAGTAACAGGCCCAAAGTTGTATGTGAAGAGAATCACTCTCTTTCGATTTAATCTGCCTCTTTCATTGAGTGGGGTCTTAAGAGGGGAAATGAACATCAGGAGAAGTTGAAATGGGACACTACTCTTTGGCTTGTCCACAGCTTGTGCAAGATGAAGGGATTTATGGATAAAACCATCTCCCCACTCAGGGTTGTGAGCTCTTCAAGGACTTAACATGTGTGTTTTTGACATCTGTCTCCACAGCACCCAGCACTGTAAGGGACAAAGAGGTGATGGACTCTGCCCCAGTTGTTCATAGTCTAGTAAAAATATGAAACTGGGATAGGAGTCACCATAATGTAAGACAGAGAATAGGAACTGACACTTGAAGCACGGGCAAAGCCTTCTGGGATTTCAAAGAAGAAAGTGATTACAGCCGAATGGACAAGCAATCTTTAACAAGGAGGTAGTTTTAGAGGAGGTAAGGGAGGGATGGGCAGAGCTGGCGGTGGGAAATGCTGGGCAGAGGAACCACTAATAAAAGAAGACAAAAAGGTGACATTTTCAGCGTAATCACAAGTACCAGAATGAGAGAGGACATTCTTTCTTTGGAAAAATATTTTAGTGAGCTACTAGGATTTAGGGTGAGAACTTTAAATTCGTGAACATGGGCCCAAGCAAAATCATGATCCCTGCACTATACTGGGCAATACAAGAAAGGGACTCACACATAGCTAGATTTGGGGACATACACCCTCCTATGTCACAATGGAGGAATGGCAAGAAGTTTGCAAGGGGCTGCAAATTTTAAAATTTTTATCATTCCAAAAATGTCATGTATGAATTATACATATGTTATTTTAGGCTATTGACTGTTTTCATTCAGAACAACTTCCTTGAGATTCATCCAAATTCTTGCATGTATCAATAGATTGTTCCTTTGTTGCTAAGTAGTGTTCAGGGGAATACATGTACCCCAGTTATTTAACCATTTACCTATTGAAAGATGTCTGATGTGTCAATTACCCCAGAATAAGAAAAAAAGAGAAGGATATCTGAGCTACTTTCAGTTTTTGGCAATTACAAATAAACCTATATACAGGTTTTTGTGTAAGTTATAATTTCCCTGGGTTAAATGCCCAAGAGTGTCATTGCTGGGTCATATGGTCATTGCATGTTTAATTTATAAGAAAGAGCCAAACTGCCTGAGTAGCTATTCTGTTTTACAATCCTCACCAGCATTTGGCGTTTTCGCCATTTTTACTTTAGCCATTCTGAGAGGTGTGAAGTAATAACTCACTATAGTTTGCATTTGCCTTCTTCTGTGGCTAATGCTGCTGAACAGTTTTCCATATGCTTATTTGCCTCCGTATATCCTATTTGATGAAACATCCAAAACTTCGTTCATGCCTTTGCCGATTGGTTTGTTTGTATCTTTACTCCTGGGTTTTCAGAGTATTCTGCATACTTGTCCTTTGTTGCATATGTCATTTGCAAATATTCTTTCCATTCTGTACCTTGTCTTTTTACCCTCTTCTCATTGGCTTTTATCAAACCCAGTTTTTAATTTTGATGATCTCAGCTTGATCAGTTTTTGTTTTCATGAATAGTGCTCTCATGAATCATTTATGAAATCATTGCCTAGATCTAGGTACCAAAATTCTTTTTTCCTATAATTTTTTTTTCTCAAAAGTTTATTTTATTTTATTTTATTTATTTACTGAGACAGAGTCTCACTCTGTCACCCAGGCTGGAGTGCAGTGGCGCAATCTCGGCTCACTGCAACTTCTGCCTCCTGGCTTCAAGTGATTCTCTGCCTCAGCCTATAGAGTAGGTGGATTACAGGCATGTTCCACCATGCCTGGCTAATTTTTTTATTTTTAGTAGAGATGAGGTTTCGCCATGTTGGCCAGGATGGTCTCAAACTCCTGACCTCAGGTGATCCACCCGCCTTGGCCTCCCAAAGTGCTGGAATTGCAGGTGTGAGCCACCATGCTCAGCCAAGAGTTTATATTTTACATTTTACATGTAAGTTCATGGCTCATTTTGTGTTAATTTTTGTATGAAGTTGAGTTTTAAGTCAAATTTCGTTGCCTGATCATGAATATCCCACTGTTCTAGCCGCATTTGTTGGAAAGGGTATCCTTCCAGCATTGAGTTGCTTTTGTACCTTTGTCAAAAACCAGTTGAGTGGATTCATATGGATCTGTTTCTGGGTTCTTTATTTTGTTCCGTTGATCTGTTTGTCTAACCCCTCACCTATACCATGCTGTCCTGATTACTTCAGATATACAGTAAGTCTTAGCATCAGGCAGAGCAATTCCTCCCACTCTATTCTTCTTTGTCAAGACTAGTTTAGGTATTTTGGAGGCCCACACCTTTCCATATAAATTTTGGAATAAACTTCTCTCCATCTTCAGAAAGTTTCCTAGGATTTTGACAGAAATTGCATTAAACCTATAGATCAATTTGGGAATAATCAACATTTCTGTTATATTGACTCTTCTGAAATATAATGTCTTTCCATTTATTTAGATTGTCTTGGATTTTTTAACCAATATTTTGTACTTTTCAGCATACAGATCTTATACATGTTTTGTTGAGTGTATACCTAAGTATTTTGTTTTCTTTGGAGCAATCAAACAGTATTCCATTTTATTTTTATTACAGCAACAGCAGCCTAAGAAGGTATTGCATTTGAAATTTCAGTTTCTCCATGTTCACGGTTAGCATATAGAAACGTGATTGATTTTTGTGTTGATCTTGTATCCTGTGATCTTGCTTAACTCACTTAGTTCTAGCAGATCTTTTTTTTCTTCTGTAGAATCCTTGGCATTTTCTCTGTTGATAATCATGTCATCTGCAAATAGAGATCATTTTATTTCTTCTTCTGTTCTAAAATGTATGTTCTTTCCTTCTTTCTCTCTCTTTTTCTTCCTTCCTTCCTCTCTTTTTTTTTTTTTTTATTTTGTGTGTGTGTGTGTGCGCGCTTATTGCAGTGGCTAGAACTCCCAGTACTATGTTGAATAAGAGTGATGAGAGCTGACATCCTTGCCTTGTTCCTAATCTGAAGATCAAAAGCATCCAGTCTTTCACGACGAAATACTATCTTAGCTGTAGGAATTTTTTTTTTTGAGACAAAGTCACACTGTTGCCCAGGTTGGAGTGCAATGGCATAATCATAACTCACTGCTGCCTCGGCCTCCCAAGAAGCTGGTACTACAGGTGTACACCACCACACCTGTATAATTTCGTTTATGTTTTGGAGAGACAAAGTCTCACTTTGTTGCACAGACGTGCTGTAGCTTTTTGTAGATGCTCTTGATCAAGTTGAGATAAATCCCCTGCATTTCTAACTTGCTGATACCTTTTTAAAAATCATGAATAGACATTAGATTCTGTTAAATGCTTTCTTTGTGATACAATTACATGACTTTTCTTCTTTAGCTCTTTGATATGGTAGATTACTACACCTATTGATTTCTAATATTGAGCTGGGCTTACGTGCCTGGACTAAATCCCACTTGGTTGTGGTGTACAATTTTTCTTACACATTGTTGGTCCATGTACCTTTAAAACTGAGAAACTGTGTGTCATCCTGAACATTCCCCTCTCCCTCTCCCTCTCCCTCTCCCCAACATTGCCATTGCCATGACTTTTACCTGTATTATCCTTCTAGTCAAAGCCTCTACCCCATTCACCTGTCCTACTTTGACAGGCTCCTAACTGTTCCCCTGCATTAATTTTTGTTTGTCTCTAACCATTCTCCACACAGTCAAGGGCATTTTCAAAACACAAATCCAATTTTGATGCTTCTCTTCTTAAAGTCTTTCAGTGTTTTCATCCACTCCCTAGTTAAAGGCCCACGTCTTTAATGTGGCCTACAAGGCCCAGTGTGATGTGGCCCCTCTCTGCCTCTTAAGCCCACTAAGCCCCACTCTGTGCATCCGCCCGTGCACCCTTGCTGTTCCCTCAGCGTCACCTGCCATCCACCTTGGAGCCTTTGTGTGTGCGATGCTCACACACTCCTGTCCTGCTCCTTCCTCAGGATGACTCTTTCAACTGATAAATTGCTTCTCCAGGAAATGCTCCTGGACTGACTAGCTTGGTCAGGTCCAAGTATTTATCACAGTTTGATAATATTTAGCATAGCTTCATAGTATTTAGCATGGCTTGTGGGTGATGCTTATTTGTATGGCTATTTGGTTAATAGTAGTTTCTCGTGAGACTGTAAAAGCTTCATCAGTGCAGGGACTATATCTGTTTTGCTCAACAAATGTATTTTGAATTAACAAATGGAATCAACTGTCCGACTTAATTAGTTCATCAGTTTGTGTTTACTGAACATCATTTATACCTTATCAAGTGTATTAGGCCATTCTAGCATTGCTATCAAGAAATACCTGGCCAGGCTCAGTGGCTCACACCTGTAATCTGAAGACTTTGGGAGACCAAGGCAGGAGAATCACTTGAGCCCAGAAGTTTGAGACTGGCCATTGTGAGACCCTGTCTCTATAAAACATTTAAAAATTAACTGGGATTGCCGGGTGCGGTGGCTCACGCCTGTAATCCCAGCACTTTGGGAGGCTGAGGCGGGTGGATCACGAGGTCAAGAGATCGAGACCATCCTGGTCAACATGGTGAAACCCCGTCTCTACTAAAAATACAAAAATTAGCTGGGCATGGTGGCGCAGGCCTGTAGTCCCAGCTACTCGGGAGGCTGAGGCAAGAGAATTGCTTGAACCCAGGAGGCAGAGGTTGCGGTGAGCCGAGATCGCGCCATTGCACTCCAGCCTGGGTAATAAGAGCGAAACTCTGTCTCAAAAAAAAAAAAATTAACTGGGATTGGTGGCACATGCCTGTAGTACCAGCTACTCAGGAGGCTGAGGTGGGAGGATTGCTTGAGCTGGAGAGTTTGAAACTACAGTGAGCCATGATCACGCCACTACACTCCAGCCTGGGCAACAGAGTGAGACTCTGTTGCAAAACAAAAACAAAGAAAAAAAACTACCTGAGATTTGATAATTTATAAAGACAAAAGGTTTAATTGGCTCATGGTTCTGCAGGCCTTATAGAAAACATAGTGCTAACATCTGCTTAGCTTCTGAAGAGGCCTCAAGGAGTTGCAAATCATGGTGGGAGGCAAAGGAGGACAGGTACATCACACGGCCAGGGTAGCAGCAGAGATGGGGAGTGAGAGGTGCCACACACTTTTTTTTTTTTTTTTGAGATGTAGTCTCGCTCTGTCGCCAGGCTGGAGTGCAGTGACGTAATCTCAGCTCACTGCAACCTCTGCTTCATAGGCTCAAGTGATTCTCCTGCCTTAGCCGCCCGAGTAGCTGAGACTTCAGGCGTGCGCCACCACAACCGGCTAATTTTTGTATTTTTATTAGAAACAGGGTTCCACCATGTTGGCCAGGATGGTCTCCATCTCTTGACCTCGTGATCTGCCCGCCTCAGCCTCCCAAAGTGATGGGATTATAGACGTGAGCCACTGCCCCCAGCAGTGCCACACACAAAACAACTAGCTCTCACATGAACTCACTCATCACCAAGCGGATGGCAGAAAGCTACTCATGAAGGATATGCCCTCATGATACAAACACCTCCCACCAGGCCCCATCTCCAACAAAGGAGATTACATTTCAACATGAGATCTGGCAAAGACACACAGATCCAAATCATATCATCAGGAGAACAACTAAGGAGAGTGAAAATAAGGGAGCACAAGAGAGCAAGAGAGAAAAAAAAGAGAGAATAAATGCTTACTAGGTACATATTACACATACTTGAAACAATCCTATGCACTGTGCCATATAATTTTATTGGGGGTAAGGATGTTTTCTGCTAATTTCATTGGTAAAAGAATTACTAAGTAGCTACAGTGGTCAAAGTCATCTCTGGGTGGTAAGATTCAAAATAATTTTTACTTTCTTATTTTTACTTTTCTTTTTTTTTTTTATTTTGAGCCAGGGTCTCACTATGTTGCCCAGGCTGGTCGTGAACTTCTGGGATCAAGTGATCCTCCCACCCCAACCTCCCAAGAATGGAAGCCACCTTTGCAAAAATGATGGCAGTGAGAGAAATCTAACATAACTGACTCTGTCTTGCTTCTAACCACACAAGCTAAATGTGCTTGCTCATTCCTGGGCATAGGCCAAGCTAATTATACTAAGAATTTAGTTTATAGCTTAACCTTAGAGCAAGGATGATAACAGCCCTTCCTAAAATTACCCTGCACCTTGTTCACAGACTGAAACTGCCCTTTGTAAAGCTAATGAAAGGCTGTAAGGTTAGAATTATGGTAGAGGCCTGAATTCTGCTAAGACCTAGGCCTAGTAAAATAGTAACTAGTCATTGTCTTCTAACTTACATAGGAGTCATGCAGCCAGAGGTCACAAAGAGTTGTAACTTCTCTAATTACCCCTGTAGATAAAAATCACTGTTGTTAAACCTGAGACTGGTGTTTGCAATATTTTTCAGACTTTGCATTCTTGGAGGCTGGACTCTGGCCCATACCTAGGAAATGACTTAACTGGCTCCTCACTCAGAAACTGACTCAGTGCATGAAGACAGTTTCGACCCCCTGTGATTTCATCCCTAACCCAATCCGTCAGCCTTCTCCATTCCCTTGTCACCTGCCCTCCAAACTATCCTTGAAAAACCTTAGCCTCTGAACTCTTGGGGAGGCAGACTTAAGAAATATCTCCTGTTGTCCTAGCTTGGCTAGCCTTGCAATTATTAGACTCTTTCTCCACTGCAACTCCTCCTGTTCTCAGTGTCTTGGCTTTCCTGGGCAGTGGGCAAGAAGAACCCAGTTGGGGTATTACAGTAGCTGTGACAACAGGCATGTGTCACCACACCCAGCCTTCTTTAATTTGTAAGATGAACACATATTATTCGTTTATTAAAGAAAAAACTATAGAGCACTCTTGGAAAATGATCTCACTTTAGTCATCTTTCTTCAAAATACATAAAACAAAATGTAAAAGATATAACAAGCTGGGCGTGGTGGCTCACGCCTGTAATCCCAGCACTTGGGAGGCTGAGGCAGGAGGATCATGAGGTCAGGAGATCGAGGAGACCATCCTGGCTAACACAGTGAAACCCCGTCTCTACCACAAACACAAAAAATTAGCCAGGTGTGATGTCTTGCACCTGTATTCTCAGCTACTTGGGAGGCTGAGGCAGGAAAATCACTTTAGCCCAGAAGGCAGAGGTTACAGTGAGCTGAGATCGTGCCACTGCACTCCAGCCTGGGCAACAGGTCAAGACTCTGGCTCAAAAATGAATAAATAAATAAAAAAAAATAAAAGATATAACAAAAAATTATATTATTAAATATATTACTTCTTAAAATAATGATAGAATATTAAGAATTTAAACTATGTTTCTAATGATCATTGGTGTCAAAAATAGCATATTATGTTTGAATTATATAAAATCATAACACTATGTTACAATTCAGAATAACACACACACACACACACACACACACACACACACACGCACATGCACACACACAAAGCACCGCAATTCATTCTGCTGATTGGGATGAGACTGGATAATGGAGCTGCGAATCAGTCAGAATACTTAATTTGCACTTTATATTATCTATGCTGTGTTTATACTGTCTACTTGAATATGTATTGTTTTCATATTTTTAAATAAAACTACTTTTCAAAAATGCATTTGAAGATCATTTTTTTATTTATTTTTTTATTTTACTTTTGGTGCATAATATATCTGGCATTCCTCCCATGTTATCCCTCCTCACCCTCCCCTCCCTCCCCACCCCCCATTGTCTCTCCCCTACCCCCACACTGTCCCCTGTATGTGATGCTCCTCTTCCTGAGTCCACATGCTCTCGTTGTTTAACACCCACCTACGAGTGAGAACATACAGTGCTTGGCTTTCTGTTCTTGGGTCAGTTTGCTGAGAATGATGGTTTCCAGATTCATCCAAGTCCCTACAAAGGACACGAACTCATCGTTTTTTATGGCTGCATAGTATTCCATGGTATATATATGTGCCACATTTTCTTTATCCAGTCTATCATTGATGGGCATTTGGGCTGGTTCCAGGTCTTTGCTATTGTACACAGGGCTGCAATGAACATTCGTGTGCATGTGTCTTTATAGTAGAACAATTTGTAGTTCTTTGGGTATATATCAAATAGTGGGATTGCTGGGTCAAATGGAATTTCTATTTCTAGGTCCTTGAGAAATCACCACACTGTCTTCCACAATGGTTGAACTAATTTACACTCCCACCAACAGTGTAAAAGTGTTCCTATTTCTCCACATCCTCTCCAGCATCTGTTGTCTCCTGATTTTTTAATGATCGTCATTCTAACTGGCATAAGATGATATCTCAGTGTGGTTTTGATTTGCATTTCTCTAATGACTGGTGATGATGAGCATTTTTTCATATGTTTGTTGGCCTCATATATGTCATCTTTTGAAAAGTGTCTGTTCATATCCTTCACACTTTTGAATGGGGTTGTTTTTTTCTCATATATCTGTTTTAGTTCTTTGTAGACTCTGGATATTCTACATTCAAGTCCTGGATATCCTTGTTAATTTTCTGTCTCATTGATCTGTCTAATATTGATAGTGGAGTATTAAAGTCTCCCATTATTATTGGATAGGAGTCTAAATCTCATTTTGGTCTTTAAGAACTTCCTTTATGTATCTGGGTGCTCCTGTGTTTGGGGCATATATATTTAGGATAGTTAGCTCTTCCTGTTGGATTGATCATTTTACCATTATGTAATGTCCTTCTTTGTCTCTTTTGATTTTTGTTGGTTTGAAGCCCATTTTATCAGAGACTAGGATTGCAACCCCTGCTTTTTTTTTTCTCCATTTGCTTGGTAAATCTTCTTCCATCTCTTTATTTTGAGTCTATGTGTGTCTTTGTATGTGAGATAGGTTTCTTGAATACAGCACACTGATGAGTTCTGACTTTTTATCCAGTTTGCCAGTCTGTGTCTTTTGATTGGGGCATTTAGGCCATTTACATTCAATGTTAATATTGTTATGGGTGAATTTGATCCTGTCATTTTGTTACTGGCTGGTTTTCTTTCTCATTAGTTGACTCATTTTCTTCATTGCTTTTTTGGTCTTTGCCAACTGGTTTGCTTTTGCAGTGGCTGGTACTTGTTCCTTTCCATGCTTAGTGTTTCTTTCAGGAGCTCTTGTAGGGCAGGTCTGGTGGTGACAAAATCTCTCAATAATTGCTTGCCCATAAAGGATTTTATTTCTCCTTCACTTATGAAGATTAGTTTGGCTGGATATGAGATTCTGGGTTGAAAGTTCTTTTCTTTAAGGATGTTGAATATTGGCCCCCACTCTCTTCTGGCTTGTAGGGTTTCTGCTGAGAGATCTGCTGTGAGTCTGATTGGCTTCCCTCTGTGGGTGACCTGACCTTTCTCTCTAGCTGCCCTTAGCATTTTTTCCTTCATTTCAACCCTGGTGAATCTGACAATTATGTGCCTTGGGGTTGCTCTTCTTGAGGAATATCTTTGTGGAGTTCTCTGTATTTCTTGAATTTGAAATTTGGAATGCCTTGCTAGGCTGGGGTTCTCCTGGATAATATCCTGGAGTGTGTTTTCCAGCTTGGATTCATTCTCCCTGTCATATTCAGGTACACCGATCAAGCGTAGATTAGATTTTTTCACCTAATCCCATATTTCTTGGAGGCTTTGTTCGTTTCTTTTCACTCTTCTTTCTCTTGTATTGCCTTCTCTTTTTATTTCATTGAGTTGATCTTCAGTCTCTGATATTCTTTCTTCTGCTTGATCGATTCGGCTATTAAAACTTGTGTTTGCGGCCGGGCGCGGTGGCTCACGCCTGTAATCCCAGCACTTTGGGAGGCCGAGGCGGGTGGATCACGAGGTCAAGAGATCGAGACCATCCTGGTCAACATGGTGAAACCCCGTCTCTACTAAAAATACAAAAATTAGCAGGGCATGGTGGCACGTGCCTGTAGTTCCAGCTACTCTGGAGGCTGAGGCAGGAGAATTGCTTGAACCCAGGAGGCGGAGGTTGCGGTGAGCCGAGATAGCGCCATTGCACTCCAGCCTGGGTAACGAGCGAAACTC
>PVKV010040487.1:0-12196 GCA_004027835.1 Alouatta palliata
AAAAAAAAAAAAAAAAAAAAAAAGAACATTCCCCACACTGAGCATGGGAAGCCAGGGGCTCTGCTGACGGGCATATGCAGCTGCCCTGTGCTCAGCACGGTGTGGGTGGGGTGAAATGTGGGGCTGAGCAGACCCTGGATTCCGGGATGGGTGCAGGGAATAGGGGTGGCGCCCTGGCCCAACCAGCCCCAGCCCCTCCTCCCTTCCTGGGAGGGGAAGAGACCCTCCATCCCTCCCTTCTCCCTCCTGCACTCCCACACTGTCCCTTGGCCCCACCTGCGCCCTGCCCTCCCCACCCCAGCACCTTCCTGAGGTGCCCATTCTCCCAAGCACCCAGGGCTGACCTAGTACCCACTGTCTCCGGGACTTGGGATGGCAGAAGGAAAGTCATGGTGGGTGTTACTGTTCACAGGCCCATTTAGTCAAGGCAGGCTAGTGGGACTGGAAGGAATTAACAGCAAGATGAATGAAAACAGGTTCCCAGATAGGATGCTGCTTTGAAAATATGCATTTCTGAATGCAGAGTCGTGTACATGGTTTCCATGTTCAGCAGGTACTCTTCACAATTGTAATGTCGTTTTGGGGGTGGGGAGACTGTTGATTTTTCTTTTTAATTACATAAATCAAATAAGCTCCTTGCTGGGAAAAAATGAAAGAAAAAAAATACACAAAAAACACTTCTCCTGAGTCCATCTTTAGGTAATTACTTTGCTTTTGAAAATACAAATGCCTTGAGTTGTCAGAGTTTCCTCTTTCCTCCTAAAGAAAGCAGCCCGGTGGATCCGGCTTGATTTTCGCAGGAGCTCGGTCTGTACCCTGCCTGTGCACCTGAGCCGGGGCGAATGCACTCGGATGGAGAGGGGAGGGAAGCTGCAGTTTGAATTAAACAGACTGTATTTGTAAAGTGGTTTGATGATGAAAAACCCCATAGAAGTTATGGTGTCATTACCATGAATAATGGATGTGCCCAGGAAGCCAAATGGAGCATCGATGCTGGGAGTGGAAGCCCGAGAATCGCTCAGGTGCAATTATCTGTGGCCTGGCCTCGGCTGTGCCTTGAGACAGGATCCCTCCACCTTGCTGGTGTAGGATGCTAGGCCTCAAAGATTTCTCAGCACAGAGAGCAGGAGAGGTCCTCGGGAGGCAGCACGCGGGGTCGGCCTCCCTGTGTCTTCTCCCTGTTGCACTGTCACCTCCAGCCAGGAACCCTGGCCACGGGAGCCCCCAGTCCCCCCAAACACAGGGCACTCTCCTCCTGCAGGAGGCCTGCATGGTGGGTCTCGAGGTCACTGCGTCCTCCACTGACTCCCTGGGGCACCCGCTTTCCAGACAGGCCCTGGGGGAAGGAACATGGAGACAGGGCTGCTTGCTCCTGGTGACAGTCAGGACAAGCCCACGGGGGAAGCTGGGTAAACAGCCGGCTCAGGGCAACGCCTCCCCGTCCCAGAGCACTCCCAGTTCTCAGAACTCTCTGCTCTGTTCTGCCCATGTCCTTGGGCAGCGCCTGTCCCAGGCATGCCGTAACCTTGCCGGTGGAGCTGTGGGGATGCTCGGCAGAGTGACTGGACAGAAGCTGTGAGCCTTCTCTGGGAATCTGGATTATTCCAAGCCGGATCCATTGGGCTTTCCTCCAGGAGGAAAGAGGAAACTTTCACAATGCAAGGCATTTGTATTTTCAAAAATCAAAGTAATTGCCTAAAGATGGATTCAGGAGAGGTGTTTTCTTGTATTTTTTTCATTTTTTCCCCAGCAAGGAGCATGGTTTGTTTAGGTAATTGCAAAAAGCAACAGTCTCCCCATCCCCAAAATAAGAACAGCATCACCATTGTGAGGAGCACCTGCTGAACGTGGAAAGCACGTGCACAAGCCTGCATCCAAAACTGCGTATTTCCAAAGCAGCACCTATCTGGGAATCTATTGTCATTCACCTTGCTATTAATTCGTTCCACTACCCTGCTTTGACTAAACAGGGTAGTGGGATTGATCCCGATTCCCACCGGATCAACTGGCTGAAGGAACCAGCCGCTTCTTGAGCTCACAGGGACCTGAGGTGGGGTAACAGGCACTGAGAGGTGTCTGCAAACTGGGGGCCTCAGCAGTGCTGGGACCAGGGAAGGCAGGGGCCAGGGCCAGGGGAGCTTGGGACCGACCAGATTCTGTGTAGTCACTAGTTTACATTGTTGCCTCTGGACGGGACATCCTTTACTTTCTCTCTAAAACTCGGGCCAGTAAATGGACGTTTTTGCTGTGCTTTGTACCTGAGGACAGTGAGTGCTGTGTAGGATGAGCCCAGGGAAGATCCCTGAGAAAGTCTGAGAGGCAGGTGTGGCTCTCCTCCTTGACTCACACGTTGGGAATTTTGAACACAAGGAGGGCTCAAGGCGGAGGTGGAGGTGTCAGGTGGCCTCAGGGATGGCCACTGGCCTCACTGCAATTATTTGAGAAGAATTAGTCTCCCCTGGGAGAGCCTTACCCAAGGGCTCTGCACAGGCAGGGGTCTGCAGGTATTAGCTGAACGACGTATTTTGCCCAAAGCCTTATTTCTGTGAATTGCACACTTGTGGATGTTTATATTTTTCTGCTGGAAGGTGGGAGTGTGGAACAGTTAAAATTACCTGTAGGAACGACATTGATCTCATGATTTACACCCTGACGTTTGGCACTGTCCCTACCACAGTCCTAGAGTCGGTTTATCAGATCATTCAGAGAGCCGGATCCTTGAGTGAAGCAGAACTGCAGGCTGCAGGTAAACGTGGAGGGCAGGTAAGGAGCGCTGTGCCGGTTATCCAGAGTGAGATTGTATTCACGTGGACTCCAGTGTTTCTCAGCCCTGTCTTCTACCCACCCGGAAGTGAGTGCAGATGAGCCACCTTCCAAGCTTCCCAGCCACAAAGAGGAACTTACCTCCTCAAAGGGCTGTTCCAGCCAATGAGGTCCTTCATAAGGAGAAGGGAGGGCGTCTAGGTGGCTTTGAAGCAGCAAACGTCACACCCACCGGGGCCCATGTGCAACTCTAGGGCAGCTATGCTCTTGCTGTTGAGAGAGACCATTTGTATTTTGAGGGTCTCAGTCACACGACACCTCCAGTTCTTCCCATCTAGGATGGTCGGCTTCAAAGAGCCTCAAAACCCTTCTCAGAAAACAGAATGCCAATGGCTGGGGAATGCTGGAGTGTGTGGGCTTTCACCCCCTGCACTTCAGGGGCCCCATGAGGGGCACTCGGAAGGCATTGCTGCTGTCACAAGACCAGCAGGTATCACGCAGGAATTGGAACCTGGCCTCCTGCTCCCTGGCTCAAGGCACTGCTGAAGTCCATGTCTCTGGGCTGAAAGCGGAGGCGATACATGTAAGGAAATAAACACATAGGAAGGTGTCCCATGGGAAAGTGGGGGCGGCAGAAACAGGAGCCCCGAGGGTCATAGCAGATCCCGGAATGGCAGGAGGGGAAGGCTAGGCGCTGGCGTAGTTCAGCTCCATCAGTCCTTTCACCCACCCTGCACGCGGCCCATGGCATCACTCATGTTTTACAGATGCAGAAGCCGTGGTAAGAGGGCTCGTTAACTGCTAGAGTCACATTCCTTGTGAGAGGCAGCAAGGAGGCTCAGAATCGGCACCCCTTTCCCACTCCCTGGACAGGGAACTCAGCCGAGAGGTGCCAAGTCAGGTCCAGCCAGAGGGACACACGCTGCTGTCTGGCTCCTCCTGAGTTTTGGGGCCCGAGAACCGTGGCAGGCAGGTCCCAGTGAAGACTGCACACCCTTTCCGACCCTGCACTCCCCACCCCTGCATCCTAGGTGGTGGGCAGCCGGCAGCCTGTGCCATGGATTCGCTGGAGTTTTCTAGTCCATGCAGCAAAATGCATATTTGCATGGTCAAGCTCCGAAAAATCTTGCAGAAAGAATCCTGCTTAAATTGTGTTTACTGCAGCCAGATTTCGAGGAAGAGCTATTTGTGGGCCATAGAACCACGAGTGTGAAGGCTGTCTCGGGGTCCTGGCTAACAACACAGAGTCTGGAATCAGACTGACCTTTGTGTAAATCGTGCTTCTGCTGTACACTTTGAACAAGTTATCCAATCTTCCAGGTCTCAGGTTTCTCATGCACAAACTGAGGATAATAAAATCCATCTCTTCGTGTTGCTGAGGATTAAATAATAGACATAAGATGCTTAGCATGGAGCTTTGCACGTAGTAAATACTTAACAAATGCTGTCTGTTGTTCTTCATATTCTTTATTATTAACAGCAATAGGATTGATAATTAAATGGAAAAGTCCACATTTGAAAGTCAGGTTCATTTTATTCTCGTTCAGCCTCTATCTGGGATGTTTGGAAGTGGTCTCGGTGACTTTCAAAGATGATTTGGAATTAACAACCCTCTCTCCTTGCCCAGGTACTTGCCTTCAATTTAAGCAATGAAGTCAGAATTAATAAGAAATGGCAGCACTTTCTTCCTCTGAGTATTAACAGTTTTGAGAAAATGGTTGAACTATTCTTGCATTTAATAATTAGATGGGACATGCTCATTTTTATTTCAAGGAAACTCCAAGTCCTTGGTTCATAATTAAGATAATAGCACCGTGAGACCCGGAGGTATGATTGAAGAGTCCACACAAAGGTGCCTGGCCGGGCAGGGCTCTGCTGCCCAGGAAGCCTCTGCTCCTCCACTCCCTGGAACAGCCCATAATTAGCACCTGATTTATTTCTCCTCGTTCTCATTTCTAGCCTAATAGATTTCACTAGTTATTAGTTTCAGCCATCCTTCCAGCCAGCTGAGGTTGGACATGTCATTTTGCTTTCGTGTCCATGGTAATGCCTGAAAGTTGAGGTCTTCAACATGACTGGAGAAGCTTGGAGAAGTCTGTCTCCCCAGCCTTGCGGACAGTCTGCTGACAAGGACTACAGTGGCTGCTGGCCTGTGCAATGGATTAGGAAAATGCTAGCAGCTGTTGGAAAGAAAACAAACCTCCAAATCCCAGTGGCTTGACACCATGGGAACTTAGGTATTGCTTGTGTGAGGGCACGATGTAGGTGCCCTGTGGCAGGAAGCTGAGCCACCTGTGGCATTCAAGGGTCCCATGCCCTCCCTTCCTATGGCTGTGTGGTGCTGTGGAGCAAGGAACAGCCCCTCTGAACCACTCAGCAGGGACGCCACTCCCCGCTGTGTTCATTCCCTTTGTTAGTCCCTTATCGCACAGCCATAAAGAAATCCTGAGACTGGGTAACTTATAAGGAAAAGAGGTTTAGTTGGCTCATGGTTCCCAGGCTGTACAGGAAGCAAAGCTGCTTCTGCCTCTGGGGTGGCCTCCAGGAGCTTCCGATCATGGCAGAATGTGAAGTGGGAGCAGGTGCCTTATGTGGCAGGAGCAGGAGAGAGGGGGGAGGCGCCACATGCTCTAAACAGGCAGATCTGGGGAGAACTCACTCACCACGGTGAGAACATCACCGAGGGGATGGCATTACACCACTCAGGAGAAACTGGCCTAGGTCCAGTCACTCCCACCAGGCCCCACCTCCAATGGGGTCACAACTCCACATGAGATTATGGTGGGGACACAGATCCAAACCACGTCACACCTGCCGGCACACGCCTTGCAGGCCAGGGGGTCTGGAAAGCCTGAGGTATCAGCCACCTCCACAGCAACACGTCTGGTGAGAGGGACGTGGCTTTGGGTGGCCATGTCCGTGGCCCTCTGCCAGGCACCTAGCAAGAGTCTTTGTGCTCAGGTTCCTCTTGCATTCCTCCTCTGCCTGCACCTGGGCTCCCCTTGTCTCAGGTCCTGGACCCTTGGGGGCCCCAGCGTGAAGGAAGGAAAGAATAGCCAGTGTGTCCTTGAGGTCTCTACTCAAGGATACCTCCCTGCTCGCTGGCCACACCATCCACGCTCACCTCCGTTAGAGCTCCAGGTCACCAGGCTTCTGATGGGCTCTGTGTTCTCCTGAGTATCATATTAACCAGAAGCAAAGAGTTAGGAAGAATTTGCCTTTCTGACCAACATTGGTTTACTCCCACCTGAGTGTGAAATGCCTAGAACTGACCTCTGAGGAGAAGCACCAAGGCTGAAGTGTGGGGCAGAGGAGGCAGAGAACAGGGCCCTGTCCAGCTGTTGGGAAACGCGTCATGGACTCCCAGAGGTAGGGACAGCATAAGGCCCTGGGGCTGTGGAGGGACAGAACCCCAGCTGTGTCTGACAGTCCATGGCCCTCGCAAGATCAAAGGCAGCCACAACTTGCATCTTCATTTGAAAGCTCAGAGATACTAGTGAGTTAGCCCGTTCATTCTTCTAAGTACTGGGGAGAGAGAAAAGCCAAGTACGGACAGAAATGAAGAAAGGGGCTTTAACAAATTAACTCTACAGAGTGAAGACTGAAATGTAAGAGCTAACATTATAAAACTGTTAGAGGAAGAAGCCTGATGACACTGGGCTTGGCAATAATTTCTTTGCTATCACACCAGAAGTGCAGGCAACACAAGAAAAAATAGATAAATTTGAACCCACGGGGTGGGAGAAAGTATTTGCAAATCATATATTTGATGAGGGGCAATTATCCCAAATATCCAAATATGTAAAGAACTCTGGGACTCAACAACAGCAACAAAAACAAAGAACTGGATTAAAAATGAGCAAAGAGCTTGAAGAGGCATTTCTCAACAACAACAAAAAATACAAATGGCCAATAAACTAAGAAAAGATGCGAATATCACCAGTCACTGCAGAAACGCAAATCAAGAGCACAATGGGCTGCCACTCACACCTATTAAGATGGCTATGATGGAAACACCAGAAAATAGCAAGTGTTGATAAGGTTAAGAGGAGAGATTGGAACCTTCATGCATTGCTGATGAGAATATAAAATGGTAGACCTGCTGTGGAAAACGGTATGGTGGCTCCTCAAACAGTAAACACAGAACTACCATCTAATACAGTCATTCCAGTGTAAACCCAGAAGAAGTGAAAGCAGGGTCTCGAACACATCTGCATGCATAGCAGCATTGTTCACAACAGCCAAAAGGTGGAAACAACCCACATGTCCACCAATAGAGAAACGGGCACTCAAAATGTGACACACACGCGCGCACACACACACACACACACACAGTTGCGAGGGATATTATTCACCCTTAAAAAGGAAGGGCATTCTGACACAGGCTACAACATGGATGAACCATGAGGACATTACTCTAAATGAAATACGCCAGTCACAAAAGGACAAATGCTGTATGAGCCCATGCCTAAGAGGTCCCTAGAGTAGTCAAATGCACAGAGACAGACGGAAGGATGGTAGTTGCCAGGGATGGTGGGAGGGAAAGGGGAGTTCTTGCTTTGTGGGGGCAGAGTTGCTGTTTGGGGCGATAGAAAATTTCTGGAGGTGCATGGTGGTGATGATAGCGTGACAGTGATGTCCTTACTGTCGCTGTAGCAGATATTTAAACATGGTGGACACCGTCAGCTTTATGTTACGGCCTGCATGTTCTACCACACACACAAAGAAATAATTGCTTCCTGATTTTAAAGCAACAAATGTTCATTGTATAATCTTTACAAACTGCAGAAAGACGGAAAGGAAAAACAAACACCCATCATCCCAACACCCAAGAAAATCACCATTAATATTTTGAATATTTTCTAATAACTATTCATGTATATATTAAATATATGTAGAGCATTTGTTTTACGTAGTTTAGATTACATACTCCATTGTATTTTGGACCCTACTTTTATTTTCTTTATATTACTTTATGTATCTGATAAAAGGTTTTGCCTCCAGGTCATTAAAATCACTTTTAATTTTAAAAATACGCAAAATGTCATTTTTCTTACTTAAAAATAAAATGGTTTCACAGTAGAAAAGTTAGAAAATTAAAATTAAAACAATTTAAAAAGAAGAAACATTGATCCGTGACTAAGAAACATATTTGTAACCTTTGCCATCTCTCTTCTGGGGTTTATGGCACATGCTAGGAACTTTATTTGTAAATGAGGTCATCTCGCAATGCTGCTTTGTGATTTAGTTTTGTCACTCGCATTTTCATGTTATCAAGTGTTCCATGCCACTGTAACGTCCTGCTAGTACCTCATTGCACGTGTAATCTTTTCTTTATCCTACTTCCTGTTGTAGAATATTTCCCTCGGCTCACTATTGTTAAGATGCTGTAGTGAACACCCTTGTCAATGTGACTGTGCCTGTTTCTTTAGGATCGACGGATACGTTTCTAGAAAGGAACTGTTGAGCCATTGTGTGTAAATATGTTTTTTGTACATATCGTCAGTTGCTCTCCAGACTGTGAACAATTTATACTAACTGGTTGCACTTTCTGGGGGTGCCTGCTTCTCTCCTCCTTCCCAACACTGGGGTTTTATATTTTAAAAATTCTCTGCCAACTTGGTAATTGAACATAGTTCCCTGTGGCTATGTAACATTTCATTATATCAGGGAATTACAATCACTTAACTCTTCTGACATAAACTCAAACATTTAGGGCAAAATGTACCAAAATAGTGAACATTTTGTGCATGGGGGCTCCACAGTGACTGCGACTGTGTCACCTTGGTTTTGCGGGCACCCCACTGTCCGTCCTTGGTGTGGGTGAGAACACTGTGTTCGGGCGCTGACTCAGGGGCGGGGCTGGGTGGGGCTCCCCGCTCTGCTGCTCTCTGGCTGGCCTCTGTCTCCTTGTCGGTAAAACGGGAATGACAGCGCCACACAGGCTCACGCTGTAGAGGGCAAGCGATGGTGTGGGCTTGGGGACTGCCTCACAAAATGTTCTGGGGAGGGTGGGCCCAGGATGCCCCTACAGGCTTTTTGCTGTGATTGGGAGTTCAGATACTAAGTCCTGTGGGGTGTAAAGGGGTTGGGTGGGCTGCGGTGGGCGCGGAGGCTTTCAGCAGGAGGTGGCCATCATGTAGACCTGGGGACTGGGCAGCCGAATGCACCACTCAGTTTTGGGCCTTTTACCTCCAGACATTCCTGTTTCCCTCTGTCTCCCACCCCCTTGATATGCATTTAAAATGGATTTCTTGACCGGGCGTGGTGGCTCACACCTGTAATCCGAGCACTTTGGGAGGCCAAGGTGGGTGAAGCACTTGAGGTCAGGATTTCGAGACCAGCCTGACCAACATGGCGAAATCCTGTTTCTACTAAAAATACAAAATTATCCAGGTGCGGTGGAGCACACCTGTAATCCCAGCTACTTGAGAGACTGAGGCAGGAGAATTGCTTGAACCTGAGAAGTAAAGGTTGCAGTGAGCTGAGTTCGTGCCACTGCATTCCAGCCTGGGCAACAACATTGAAATTCCATCTCTAAATAAATAAATAATAAATGGGTTTCTACCGATGGTCAGGGTTCTCCCAACGGTCAGTCCCTCACACCCTTCTCTTCATGCCCTTCCATGCTCACAGGCCTGCCTGGCTGGAGGCCACCAGGCACCCTCATTTCCATAAAGAAGTGTGTGCCGGCTGTGCCTCCCACAGAAGCAGAGCCATTTCCAGCTCCTTGACCTATTGAAGAAGAGAATGTTGTATCACAGAGAAAGCGCTTTGAATAGGAGCCTCTGAAATTTTGTTTTAATAAGGAAAAGAAATCATATAGCATGAACGAGCTCAGGCAGGGATACCGAGGGGACGAGAGGCCCCCATTCCCCAAGTCCCTGGGTGGGCGGTGGGGGTGTGGAGGAGCTACCTGGAAGCAGCCTGTGAGGTGGGACAAAAGAAGGTGACTTGGGGTAAAGCAGAGCCTGAATCCCACCAAAGGATAGGAGAAAGCCAGGGAGAGAAACCAGGCCTCCAACTCCAGCGCCGCTGGCCTGGCCCCATGCCCAATCCATGGCTTGCTGAGGGGAGGAAACTGCTCCTTCAAGGTAACAGCATCCTCCGCTCTGTAAGACTCACACGATGCCAGAATTGTGCTGCCCACAGGATCTGCACTGGTGCTCCCTGGAGCCCTCCTTCCACCCACCCTAGGCTCACCCTCAAGCCCGTCCCCCTTGAACCTGGGCTTCCAAAATGCCACTGGACAGGAAGAGACGACCCCACAGCAGCACTCAGGCGGGCAGGTGGGTGAGTACCTGGTGTGCGGCAGCCACCGACCCATGGCGTCTGAAGGGGTTGCATTGGAGGGCGCCCTAGCATGTACTCCAGAACCATGAGCCCAACTGATACTGGACAAGGAATTACACCACAACCCACACCTGGCATGGTCCTTGACAAAAAAACACAAAAACTCAACTTACCGAGGATGTTCAGGAGGTGCTATGGCATTTGTCCAATGTCCTGGAGGCCGAGAGCTGGATAGGTCCAGAGGTCAGGGTGGAGGCCTCGGGAAAGGTCTGAATGCATGAATGGATGAATGAGTGAATGAAGGAAGCAAGGAGAAAAAGGGTCTCACCATGTCTTTTCACTCCCTCCCTAGGATGACATCTCTTTGGGAGTCTCTTTGGGGGCCACTCTGCCTCAACCCCCCAGAAATTTTTCTCACCTTTCATGGGGGCCCTTAGGAACCCAGGGAGCCCCAAGTTGCCTGGGAACCCCCTCCTCTAAGGGCTGCTGCCCCCCATCCCTGTCTGGAGTTTCCCCATCAGCACTCCAGTGCCTCTGGGCTCACACAGATGGGAAATCCCAGCGTGCCAGGCTCTTTGAAGTGGGAGCGCCTTCAGGCCTGCAGGGCTCTCTACCTCAGCTTCAAAGGCTGCAGAGAGGAAGATGCAGCCACTTGGGACAGTGGGCACACAGGCTGGTGGGGGTGGAGAAAGGGGCTGGGGAGGAGAGAGCTCCTAATGCCTTCCCCAAGTCCTGAAGCAAGAGGGCTGCAGAAGACTGTGTCCTCACTTCTCACCAAGCCCTGGAGAACGTCTGCTCACCCATCCATTCACTCATCCACCCATCACTCCACCCATTCAACTACCACCTATTTATCCCTCTAATCCACCCATCCATCTATCCATCCATTCCTCCATCTACCCATCCATTCCTCCGTCCCTCTAACCACCCATCCATCCACCCATCTATCCCTCTATCCTTCCATTCACCCATCCATCCTTCCACCCACCCATCCATCTACCTATCTATCCCTGCATCCACCCATCCATCCCTGCATCCACTCATCCATTCCTCCATCCACCCATCCATTCCTCCATCCACCCATCCACCCACCCATCTATCCATCTATCCATCTATCCCTCCATTCACCCATCCATCCTTCCACCCACCCATCCATCCACCCATCTATCCCTCCATCTCCCCATGCATTCCTCCATCCACCCTTCCATCTCCCCATCCATCCACCCATCCATCCCTCCATCCTTCCATCTGCCCATCTACCTACCTACTCATCCCTCCACCCACCCATCTGCACACCCCTCCACCCACCCAACCACCCACCTGTCCATCCACAGGGGTCTGTTGAGCACCTCTGGTGAGGAAGGCACTGAATAGAAGGGCTCTGGCCAAACAACATCCCACTGCCCCCTCCAGCCTCACACAGCCTAGCTCATCACCTTGGTCACACTGTCACCTGCCCAGTAAAGCTGCCCAGCCCATCTTCCTGTCCTGGGTCACAGCACTGCTCAGGACTAGTGCCTGACAGGGGGCCATGCTTAGAGGGTGTTTGCCTCCAGCATGTCAAGTGCTTGATCTCAGCTTCAGTTTTGTCCCTGGGAAGCATGAATGATGCCTGCCCTTTAGGATGCTTGGAGTAGGCAGGGAGGCTGAGCCTCTGCCCCATTCTCATGAAGCCTACATCCAGACATCAGCTGCATGGGTATCCAGCCTTGAGACCCACTTTTCTGCTCATCTCTTGGCATCAGAACTGTTTCTCACATCAGTGGGGAGGCCTGCGGTGAGCACACAGGCTTGGGCCCATTCACTAGTGGGCATCTTGCTGACCTCCCTCTGACACAGACAGCCAAGCCAGCATCTTCCTTTCGTGTCCTCTATAGCACTGCTTTTAAAATTAGGAGTTGCAAACCATGGGGCGGGGGGGGGGGGGGGGTTTAAATCAATTTAGTAGGTTATGTCCAGCACTTGTATAAAAAATGAAGTAAAATAATATAAAACAGAAAATACCACAAGACATGTCGTGGATAGGCGTAAATACTCATGGAGTAAGGGTAGACAGCAAGGATGGGGGACACTCATGGATGGGGTGGACACTCATGGATGGGGTGGACACTCATGGATGGGGTGGACATCATGGATGGGG
>PVKV010040488.1:0-12196 GCA_004027835.1 Alouatta palliata
AAAAAAAAAAAAAAAAAAAAAAAGGAAAATGTAAAATAAAATAACCAGATCTCATGTGCTCTTGCTCACTATCATGACAGCACCAGGCCATGAGGGATCTGTTGCTACCTGTCCCGCGACACAAACAATCCCACCAGGCCCCACCTTCTACACTAGGGATTACATTTCAACACGAGACCTGACAGGACAAATATCCAAGCTATAGCAGCAGTGACCAAAATGTTATTTATAATGTTTCATTGTGTGATTAGGAGCAAACGTCAAAATCAGTATTTGTACTTTTGAGACCTATACAAAATACCTCTGATTTAATACTTCAAAGCTACTGGCCTCATTTGACTCTGGTTTATGCTTGTGCCATGTGTATTAGCTTTGCGTGGATTCTGTAGCATTTTGCCTCATGCCTGTGCCATGCACCTCTTGCTTTCTGCCCTCAGGACGACCCTGTTGATTGAAAGGCTTGAGAAACAGTAGAACTTAGCTAAGAACCCATAAGGCACAATTAAGAAGTACTAGATCTTGGGTGACATTTTGGTAAATGGGAGCGGGGGAAGGTAAGTACTTCTTACCCATCTCTCCCCTGCTTAACACAGACTGTCTTAGGATGGGTTTGTGCAACTCTGTGGTGCATCAACAATCAATTGCATTTAGCAGCAGCCAAATCAATAGTATGTCCAGTAATTGTTTTTTTCTTTGCTTCATTCACCTTCTCCCTCACTTCTGCTTCCTGGAATTGCACTTCACAATAACACCATCTCATATAAGACCTTTACCTCAGGCTCTGCTTTTTGTGGAATCTGCTTTTAAGGCTCAGTGAAAATAAAGCACAGAACTTTTCCCCATTACTTCAAGAAAGAAAACTTGGCTCCTGTACTTTGAGGATTGAAACACAACATGGCCTTTGCATAGTAATGAAAGCAATGTTGCTTCCTCCTGATCCTTCATATGCATAAAACTTCAAAGAGAGATGTAAGAGAAAGCTACAGTGCACCAGTTAGGAAATCAGTTTCCTTATGGGTGACACCTTCTGGAGTAACAGCAGACTGGAGTCATCAGAAAGAAAATATGTGATTGCTGAGATCTCGTGTATTAAAGGTGGGACAGTAATACTGGAAAATTTGTAAATTCCCTGTATTTCAGCAACAAAAAGTTAATTGTTTCCTCAATACTAATACTATTCTTCCTTCTCCATATAAACCTATGAATATCTCATTTATAATTCAAGTTCTTACTATAATTCTATTGTGGAAGCTGGCCGCCTTCAATGGCCAGCATAGCTGTTTGCAAACAAATAAGGAATTCCCAATCCAAAAATATATCATTAGACTTACAGCTCTCCAAATGTATGGTCACCAAAATTCCATGCCAAACAGGATCCAAAAATCTTTCTGTAAAGCATCATAACTCATTTAACTCCCGCAACTCTTCTCATATTTTAGTCTATATTTATTTCCCAGATTTGATACCCAAGTAGCAAGGAAGGACAAAATAATGTTTCTAGAGAAGATAGGGGGCCTGGGCACAGTGGCTCACTCCTGTAATCCCAGAACTTTGGGAGACTGAGGTGGGCAGATCACAAGGTAAGGAGATTGAGACCATCCTGGCTAACACAGTGAAACCCTGTCTCTACTACAAATACAAAAAATTAGTCAGATGTGGTGGCACCTACCTGTTGTCCCAGCTACTCAGGAGGCTGAGGCAGGAGAACTGCTTGAATCCAGAAGGTGGAGGCTGCAGTGAGCTGAGATGAAGCCACTGCACTCCAACCTGGGCGGAAAAAAAAAAAAAAAAAGAGAGAGAGAACATAGGGAAAGGGCTCCTTGACGTTTGTCTTGGCAATAATCTTTTGAATTTCACACTAAAATCTCAGAGGATAAAAGCAAAAATAAATAATTGAGACTACATAAAAATAAAAAGCATTTGCACAGCAAACAAACGACAAAATAAAAAGGCAACTCATAGACTGAAAAAATAAATTTGCAAACCAGTGTCTAATGAGAGGCTAATATCCAAAATTTATAAATAACTTATCATTCAATAATAGAAAAATAAATAACCTAATTTTAAAATGGGCAAAGGACCTGAACAGACATATCTCCAAAGAGAATCTAAAAAATGGCTAACAGGTATATGAAAATGTGCTCAGTGTCACTAATTATCAGAGAAATGAAGATCAAAAAACACTATATCACTTTCTACAGTTAAGGTGGCTATTTTCAAAAAGGCAAGATATAATATATATTGGCAAGAGTGTGAAGAGAAGGGAACTCTTGAAAACTATTGATGGGAATGTAGATTGGTGCAACAATTATGGAAATCAATATGGATGTTCTTCAACAAATAAAACTACCATAAGACCCAGCAATCCTTCTTCTGGGTTTGCACCCAAAGGAGATAAAATCATAATTTCATAAAAGCATCTACACCTTCATGTTCATTGTAGCCTTGCTAACAATAGCCAAGATTTAGATACAACCTAAGTGTTTATAGATGGAAAAATTGATAAAGAAAATGTTTTTTATATATACACATATATATGTGTGCGTACACATATCTGTACACATATATATGTGTCTGTACACATATATACACATATGTGTGTGTGTATGTGTGTGCATATATATACATATATTTCAAGTCATAGGGGAACCACCACACTTTTGTGAGTTTTATATCCAGGAGCTATGCCAGGTTTCCATAGTAAAAATAAGAGGAAAATTCCCTCTTGCTTCTAGCAGCAAGAGGAAACATGTAACCATATTGAAAAATGCCAGAAAATTCTGTCCTTCTTAACAAGGCCTACCCCACGAAACATTATTTTATCAGATTCTAATGTATTGAGGTTGTATCAGAGCCTAACTGCTCTGGAAGAGGAAATACCAGATCTGGAAGAGGAAATGCCCTTCATTGATAGGCATTTAGATTGATTCCATGTCTTTGCTATTGTAAATAAATAGTAGTTAGATTGATTCCATGTCTTTGCTATTGTAAATAGTACTGCAATTAACATATACGTTCACGTGTCTTTATAATAGGAAGATTTCTTTGGGGATATACCCAGTAATGGGATTGGTGGATCACATGGTATTTTTGTCTTCAGGTCTTTGAAGAATTGCCACACTGTCCAAACTAATTTTGCCATAATGGCTGAACTAATTTACACCCCACCAACAGTGTATAAGGATTCCTTTTTCTCCACTACCTTGCCAGCATCAGTTATTTTTTGACTTTTTAATAATATCCATTCTGACTAGTGTGAGTTGTTATCTCATTACTATTTTGATTTGGATTTCTCTAATGATCAGTGATGCTGAGCTTTTTTTTCATGTGATTAATGGCCACATGTATGTCTTCTTTTGAAAAGTGTTGGTTCATGTCCCTTGCCTGCTTTTTTTATGGGGTTGTTTTTTCTTGTCAATACAAGTTTTCAAGACCAAAAGCAAGGAGAAAAATATTCTTTAAAATAACAAAATGTCTGAGAACTGTGGGACAGATACAAAAGGTATAACATATTCATGAAGAGTATGCCAGAAAGAAAAAGACAGAGAGAGAAAGGAATGGAAGGAATATTTGAAACAAAATGAGTGAGCATTCTACAAATTAATGTCAAATACCAACTTACAGATCCAGAAATCTCAGATAACATCAATCAGGATAATTTTTTAAAAAACCCTACATCTAGGCATATCATATTCAAAAATACAGAAAATCAAAGATAATTTTTAAAATCTTAAAACAAGAGGATAAAAATGCTTTACCTATGGAGGAGCCAAAGGCAGAAGTTATGGCTAAAATCTCCTCAAAAATCATGCAAATACAGAGAGGAGGCTGAGGTGGGAGAATTGCTTGAGCCCTGGTGTTTGAGACAAGCCTGGTCAATATGACAAAATTCTGTCTTTACAAAAAAATACAAGAATTAGCTGGGCTTTGTCTGAGCTGCTTGGGAGGCTGAGTTGTGGGGGAATTGCTTGAGCGTGTTAAGTTTCCAAGAAATACTGAGTTTTCTTCTTGTTGTGAAAGACAGGAGGGAAATTCTGCCTTGGAAGATGGAGACTGGATGGCCCTTGGGGACTGACGTGCAGAGTATTGAACTGCAGGATATAGCAGGGAAAGAACTTGGCACAATTTGTTATTCCAGATCATGGAATTTTGAAAAAGTGCTACCATGTACTCCATGGCCACTTATGAGAAAATCATCTAAGTGGAAAGGGGAAAATCTGGCCTCTGGTCTACCGTGTGCACAAGTGAGCCTAACAATCGCTTTTGTTTAGCATGCATACGGAATATTTAATCCATTCTAGCCATGCATTTGCATCTTGGTATCCTGTCTTAATTGCTAAACCTTATTTCAGATCATTTACTTTTATAATGGATACCTTAGTCCTATCATTAGGTACAGGAATAACAGGTGTCTGCTCTAAAACTGAAACCACTGGGAGTGGGGAAGGAGGAGGAGAAGGAATAAGGTGCATTTCGAAAATACCTATAGGATCTTTCCCATTAGCATCAATCCATAAAGGCAGCTGAGGGTAGGCCTAGGGTCAGTGGAAGTAGATGTAATAATAGAAATAAAGATAGGGTTGGATTGGTGGGATTGACAATCGGAGGAAGTAATTCCTTTAGTAAAGTGGAGAAGGGGCTTTAGATCAGTGCAAACCTCCCTTGTAGAGGTCCAACCTTGGTACTGAGTGGTGCAAAGAACATAGTCCCAATTACTACGCGGTTGCCAGGCTGTAGAAGTAAAAGGATGATCTCTTGGTTGTAGGTAATGACAGCGGTGGGAACTAGGGGTAACCGCAGAGGTTAGAGGGCCAGGGCAGAGATATTTATCTGAAGAAGCTAGTTGTCTTTGGTTTCTTAAATTCCCACATTGTTCAACAAAACAAGCATCAAATGTTATAACTTCAGGTGAGTCTGATCTAGTAACATTAATAATAAAGTGAGAACTGGTAGAAGGGAGGAAGAGTAAAGGACAGCGTAGATAAATTAAGCTTTTATTAACTTTAATTTGGTAGGGTTCGATCCTGGAACAATAGTCCATGACTCTGAAGTGGCTGTGCTTTCTTGACTCAAGTGTGATGCGTCCATCCTTTCTCTGCTGTGTGGACAGCAGTCTCAGTGGTCAGCAGCACAAGGCAGGGTCCTTCCCAGGCTGGCTTGAGTTTTTCCTCCTTCCATACTTTGATGATATCGTACTCCCCAGGCCAGTGTTGATGTACTGGAAACTCTAAAGGTGGTGTCTCTGCTAAAAGACTGTTAGCTTTAAGAGAGAAGAAGGTAGAAGAGAGATCAAGTATATAATTTCTAAGGAATTGGTCTTTTGTTTCAAACGTAAAAACATCAGCTGAGGAATGTTAAGTAAGGCAACCTATATAACATTTCATATGGGGATAAGCCTACATCCTTCTGGGGAGCTGTTCTAATCCTTAATAAAGCAATAGAAAGACATTTGGTCCATGGCAACAGAGTTTCTAAGATTAGTTTAATTAAATGATTTTTAAGGATTTGATTCATTCTTTCTACTCTTCCAGAGGAAGAGGGATGCCAGGAATATAATACTCCCATTTGATATCTAATACTTGAGCTAATTTCTTGATAATGTGTGCAGTAAAATGGGTTCCTTATCTGAATCAATGTTTTCTATCAGTCCAAATCTAGGTATAATATGCTTAGCTAATGCCTTCACTACATTACTAGCAGTGGCTTTTGAAAAAGGAACAGCCTTTACCCAATGGGTGAAATGATCTACTATTACTAGTAAATATTTTAGCCCACCAACAGAGGGCATTTCAGTGTAATCAACTTGAGCACTCTGGAAGGGTCTGAGACCCAGAGTTCTTCCTCCAAAAGGTAGTTTTCTTAGTGCCTATTTATTGGTTTTCCTGCAAGTTTAGCAACCATCTATGAGCTGTTTGAGGTATAAATTCCAGTACACCCATAAACTCTCAGGACTGCATCACACAGAGCTTTGGGGCACTAATGGGTCCCTTGATGTAGATGAGACAAAACTTCCCTCCTGATGGGCTTAGATAGCATCTCCCTTTGGTCCAGGAGTATCCATCTCCCTCTGAATTCTTTTGAGCACCAATTCTTGCTAGTTTTTCTTTCTTGGCTTGGGAGAAGATAGGAACTATAGTGGGAGAAGATAGGAACTATATTAGAAGAAGGAAGACAAGGAGTTAAGTGAAAAATAGGTGTGTGAGAAATAGCAGCCTTCTTGGCCACTTGATCTGCAAGATTATTTCCTCGACTTTCAAGTGAGAAGTCATGCTGATGTCTGGCAACAAGAACAATAGCTATTTCTTCCGGCAACTGGAGATTATTTAGAACACGGACAACTAATGTCTCATGAGCAAGATCTTGGTCTCTACTGTTAATGAGATCTCGCTCAGCCCAGATTTTCCAAAATGTAAGAGATACCACAAAGCCATACTTAGAGTCAGTGTAGATGGCTCCTATTTGGTTTTCTAAGTATTTTAAAGCCTGACTGAGTGCAAATAGTTCACAAGCTTGAGCAGATCTACTATTGGGTAACCTTCCTAATTCTACTTCCTTAAGAGTTTCTCCATCAATTACTGCATACCCATTATGTTGTTTCCCGTCAAATATTCAGGAGGTACCATCTATAAATGAATGTCTTCCTGTTTTAAAGGGGGTTTCTACTAAATCTAGCAGGACATTTGTGTGACAGTCAATTAAATCTAGATAAAAGCGCTCCCTCTTTAACAATGGGGTTTTCTGTTAAGAAACCTGCTGGGTTGAGTGAATTGTCCATGTTTATGGTTGAATTATCATTTTCTAATAGGATAGCTTCATATTTTAAAATTCTAGAGTCAGTGAGCCATGTTCCTGCTTTTTGGTTCAAGATGTCTCTTACCCGATGAGGTGTACTTACAGTCAAGTGTCCCCCAAAAGTCAGCTTTCTGCTTTCCTGTGCTAATATTGCTGTGGCCACAACAGATTGGACGCACTGCAGCCATCTGCAGGCAACAGGATCTAGTACTTTGGACAGGAAGGTCACCGGCTGCTGGCGGCCTCCGTGTTCTTGGGTAAGCATTCCTAAAGCTACTCCATTATCAACATTGACAAAGAGGTGAACATGATTTCTCTAGAAAGGGCAGAGCTACAACAGCAGCAGACTTTAGTATTTCTTTCAATCCATTAACTTGGTCAACTTCTTTAGAAGGCCATATAAGTAGATCTGGTCCTCTCTTGGTTAGCTTTTCATATAACAATTTACTTCTTAATGCATATGAATCAATACATAAGCGACAGTAACCAATTAACCCTAAAAATTTTCTGAGTTCTTGTTTGGTTTGAGGCAAAGGCAAAGATACAATTCCTTCAACCCGTTCAGGCCCTTTTCTTCTCTTGCCTGTGCTAATTAAATGGCCTAAGTATTTGACTCCAGGTTCCACATACTGGAGCTTTCCTTTTGAGACTCGTAACCCCTCAGAATGTAGATGATTAAGAACATAGTTAGAAAACTGAACTACCTTCTCTATATCTTCTCTAGATATAAGAATATCACCCACATACTGGAGTAAACGTAGTTGGTGTGAAATGGCAGCTTTTTCTACAATCTTCTCTAAAATTTGACTAGAGAGATTAGGTGAATCTGTAAACCCCTGGGGTAAAACTGTCCATCTATATTGCTGCTTCCATCTTGTATGAGGATCTTTCCACTTGAAAGCAACCATATTTCGGCTGTCTTTAGCCAAAGGACATGGCCAGAAAGCATTCTTTTAAATCTATTACTCTAAACCACTGATAACTGTAAGGAATTTTGCTAAGAATAGTGTATAGGTTGGGCATAACAAGATGAATGGTTTGAACTACCTCATTAATAGCTCTAAGATTTTATACCAGTCAATATGACCCATCTGACTTCTTGACAGGCAATATTGGAGGACTATATGGAGATATACAGGGTTTGAGAAGCCCATCCTTGATAAGATCTTCAATTACAGGTTTTAACCCTACCCATCCTTCTAGAGAGATAAGGTATTGCTTCCTCCTTACTGTCTCACCTAAAATCCTTAATTTAATTTGTATTGGGACGGATTCATGACTTTCCCCAATTTCCTTCCTTGGACCAAACATAAGGATGAATGTACTTTTCATCTCCTGTAGTCAGAAAATTTAAAGAAGTTAGAAAACCCTTTGGGTCAACTTGTAAACCTATGCCTAATTTTAACATTAAGTCTCTCCCTAGTAAATTAGTCCCTGCTTCAGTAATTAATAAAAATTGAATACAAGTTGACCGATCTTTATAATTTACCTCTAGGTTTCTAAATTTTTTTACTTTAAAACCCTCTCCTTTTACCCTGGAAACCAGGAATTCCTCTGGAGAACAAGTTACAACTGCTGGGAGAAAATAAACAGATGAACGAGCCACCCCCGAGTCAATTAAAAAGGTGATTAATTCATGATTAGGTCCTATCTCTAGATCTATCAAGTGCTCCTGGTGGGATCTGAAATAGAAAAGATAAGAGTCCCTGATGCCCCCAGTCTTCTTCTTCAAATGTAGGTGTGAGTGGAAGAGCTTCCTCTGCATTCTCTAATTCAGGACATTCCCTCCTGAAATGACCTGATTTTCTACATTTGTAACATCTGTCCTGCCCACCTTCTTTCCCTGGCTCTGAGTTTCTTTGTCTCTATCCTCCTTCTTTTCTTTCACATCCAAAACCTTTACAACACTTACTTTGACCATCTCCTTTGAAATAGTGCCCCTGCCCCCTCTCCTTTTGCATTCCTGAATTCCAAGGCCCTCCTCTTTCACCACCTACCGCGGAGCACATTGCTGGCATGGGTCTAAAGTTAGCTCCTGGCATCATTTGTCCTGGTGAGCTCTGCCAAAAGATTTTGGCCTTCTGCCTTTGTCTTTCTTTATCTCTCCTTACATGTACTTTCTGGGCTTCTCCTAAAAGCTCTTTGATTGACCGATTTTTCCAATTTTCCAGCTTTTGTAACTTCTTTGCAATATCTGGCCAGCTATTAGTAACAAAGTGCAACTTTAGCATTGCTTGTCCTCGAGGACTATCTGGGTCCAAAACAGCATAATTTCTCATCTGTTCCCTCAATCTGTCTGAAAACTTCATAGGCCCTTCATCTTTTTCTTGTTGCACATCAAAATTGTTAGTAAGATTTTGAGGTTGGGATTCTTTAATCCCTGTAATTATTAATTCTCTCAAATCTCTCATGTTATTTGGTGGGCTGTGATAGTATTATCCCACTGCAGGTCTTGAGCAGGAAATTTTGTATCTGCTGCTAGAATATTATGGCCAGGAGGATGGTCATGCTCCCAGGCTGCCACAGCAGCTCTGCAAATCGTGGTCCACTCTTCCTTAGAAAATAGAATACCTAGGATTGACATTAGCTGGGTCCAAGTATATAACTGGGGACCTAAAAACTGATGATGAATCTGTTCTGCCACTCCATCAGGATCATCTAATAGAGGCTTAAATTCTTTCTTCAGACTTGGGAACTTGGAAGCAGTTAAGGGGGCATTTACAAAGCCAATTGTACCCCCTCCTTGTGGTACTTCCTTTAAAGGAAAAAGCTGTGAAGCTGACTCCTTAGAGGCAGACGGAAAAGGGAGATTCTGAATATCCTTTTTACATTGATCTATCTCCTGCCAGAGTCCCTTTGAAGAACGACACTTAAGTGGGTAATAGCAATATCAGACTCCTGAGGGGACAGCTCCCAATAATCTGGGTTATACTGGGGAGGGATAACAGGGGTAGGGAGTTCTGGTTCTGGATCTGGGACGGCAGCAGATGCCTGAGGAGGAGGTAGAGCAGCCACCTGAGAAGGAGTTGCATTAGGATTGAGAAACAGGGAAAGATGGTCTAAAGGGTCATATTTCCCTTCCAGGTTGCCCATGAGTAAAAACGTCACCTTTTTCAGATGATTTAACCTCTGACTTTTTGTCATTTTCTTTTTCCTTCTTTACATCCTTTAAAGGGTAAAGGAGAACAGGCCCTTGTTGCCAACATAGGGCATAATCTACCTCTTCCTGTGAGACAGGCCTGTTGTTGTTAACATACATTATTAAAAGTTGACAGACCCAATATTCATCCAACCCAAATTTTGGCCAGAAAACTGCAGGTTTAAGGATTGGTTCTTGCATCCAAATGAAACAACAATACTTTATTATTTGCTGCTTTTTCCTATGTTTACTCCTTTCATTGGCCTTCCAATACTTTAGCATGAGCCCTACAGGGCTGTCAGTGAGGATTCAAATGCCTTCACCCTCTTTTATTCCCATTTTAATTACCATCCCTGCTTTACTGGGAGCATTTCTCATGTTGGGTATCAGATAGGCCCAATCTCTCACACCAGAAATGTCTCATCTATCCTTTTTCCTGGGAGGCGTAATCTCTCAGATCTCTCAGACCAGATGTCCCACCTATCCCTTCTCTAGAGGCTTGCTAAGGCTCAATCTCTCAAACCAGAGATGGCTCGCCTATCCTTTTTCCTGGGAGGTTAACCTTCCTTCACCTCCCTGGAGGTCTCTTCCACTCCCCTCTGTTCATGCCACTTCCTGGGAGGAGAATTAAGCCCCTCTTAGCATTGGCATGCCAGTATAAGCCCCACAGCATGATCCACCCTAAGCCACATGAAGTAGCTACAGAACCATAGAGAAGACCTACTCACTCTGTCTAGCAGCAGGATTTGTCACCATTCACACAAACAACACTGCATGCAGTGATGCTTGCAACCATCCACACACACACACACACACACACACTCCACCTCCAGAATATTCCAGCCACCAAAAAACACTTCAACACTCTTGTGACTTTTCTTACCTTGGTCTGTACACAGAAATTTCCTGGCCATCGTGATATAGCAAGCTGTTCCTTCCCTGCATTGCTGAGAATTTGGGTTTATTCCTCACACTAGCTGTGTCATGACTCTCAAACCCTGAGGCCACTGGAATGAGGCAATGTGGCACCTTCTCACGAGAGAGAACCAAAGACCACCCCAGAGGGGAATGGGTCCCCGTACGGCCACCAGAATTGTTATATGTAAATTTTTGGTGCCACAAAAGAAGTAGCATTTGAATATAAATTTTCTCTCAGCAAGGCAACTTTACTTTTTGCAGAAAGGGTACACTCCTTAGCAGTTTGCCACGAGAGTACAAAGAACAAAGAAAAGGCAGACATATTTATCCCTATGGACTGGCCCCTTCTGTTGTGCCCTGTCTCAATTGTCTGGAGCTGGGCCTTACAATCTAAACTAAAAAAACTGATCAATTTTTTGGCTAATATTTCAAAGCTTTTCCTAAAAGGATAAAGGCAAGAGAAAACAAGGAAAAGATGAAGTCATTTATGAAAGACTTAAAGAAGCAATAACATTTCCAAATAAGGAAGGGGAATTAACTATGGGCTGAGGCCTGCCTGGGCTTGTCCAGATATGTCAGGGAAAATACCTAGGCTACAGTATAAGAACTAGGAACATTCTAAGCAAAAAGAACAAAGCTGGAGGCATCACACTACCGGACTTCAAACTATAGTACAAAGCTACAGTAATCAAAACAGCATGGTACTGGTACCAAAACAGAGATATAGACAAATGGAACAGAATAGAGGCCTCCAAGGCAACACAACACATCTACAATCATCCAATCTTTGACAAACCTGACAAAAACAAGCAATGGGGAAAGGAGTCCCTGTTTAATAAATGGGGTTGGGAAAACTGGCTAGCCATGTGCAGAAAGCAGAAACTGGACCCCTTCCTGACACCTTACACTAAAATTAACTCCAGATGGATTAAAGACTTAAACATAAGACCTAACACCATAAAAATCCTAGAAGAAAATCTAGGCAAAACCATTCAGGACATAGGCGTAGGCAAGGACTTCATGACCAAAATGCCAAAAGCATTGGCAACAAAAGCCAAAATAGACAAATGGGACCTAATCAAACTCCACAGCTTCTGCACAGCAAAAGAAAAAGTCATTAGAGTGAATCGGCAACCAACAGAATGGGGAAAAATTTTTGCAGTCTACCCATCTGACAAAGGGCTGATATCCAGAATCTACAAAGAACTGAAACAGATTTACAAGAAAAAAACAAACAAGCCCATTCAAAAGTGGGAGAAGGATATGAACAGACACTTTACAAAAGAAGACATACATGAAGCCAACAAACATATGAAAAAATGCTCATCATCACTGGTCATTAGAGAA